>JARHVA010000068.1:6842500-6962500 GCA_037957365.1 Torreya grandis
TATCCTTCATGAATGAAATCAATACACAAGGAGGAAAATAATGCATCTCAATAAAAATAATCATATGAATATAATTTTTTGCAATAAATTAGCCATATATAATCAATTTTAATCCTTCACACATGAAAATAGTACACAAGGAGGAATATAATTCATCTCAATTAAGAGGAATCAAATTAATGTGTACATTTTAGTAAAACATCCATCACACATGGGTAACTAGGACATATTCCATCATTTCTATAAGCAAACATCCATCGAACATCAAAAAATTCATAAATAGAAAAACATAGAGCAAACATCCATCTCACACATGGGAAATTACATACATTAATCGCCATTAAGTATATATTCATATTTTAAAAAAATAATTATCATTTATAAAACATCCACATGGGGAAATTACGAAATTCAATTATTTAATGGTGAAATCTAGTACATATAGTGGTTGGATAAAAAAAACTTCAAAACCTCTCATTTAGTCACATATTAACATGCATGGTTCAAAATAATATATTTCTCAATCTAAGAGTAATAATTCTTGGAAAATAAACCATATAATTAATCCTTCATAATCAATCTATGGTTCAATGGATCATTGACAACTAAATACGCAATGAAGAGTAGCTTTCATAACTCAAGTGCAACATACATAGACACAATCATGAGTAGTTGTTACCCAATAATTGTAACAACAAACATAATTGTGGAATCCTATTATATTGAAGCAAAAATTTACACATGAAAATCATTTTACAAGGTGGTCCATTGAGTTGTAACATATATATCAATCCATAATTATTATGTATATCTACCATTAGCTTTTGATTCTCTTGATATTTCTAAGAAACTAAATTTATATAATTAACTTTATCATAAGATTTGAGGTGGGGGGTCACAATTAAATTAGATATAATATAAATTGTACATGTGTCTTAAGAGTTGTATTTGAGATAATAAAAATAAGGCCAAGAATAGGTGGATCTTGTTGATGTTAATGCAATACATTAAAGGGAAAGATATTTAGAAAATATATTTATAGAGAAAAAAAGATTTAGAATACTAAGTTGATGAGGATCAAATAAAATTATTTTTGTTATTTAAAATGACAACTATGAAATTGACTTGTGCACTTTTTAGTATTACTCTAGATTATCTATGTATATTTAGCTTGAAAAAGAAGCATTACTAAAAAACAATTACAATGATTTCCAATTCCTTAATAAATGGAAAATAATTCTTTTTTTCTCCTAATAATACCATATTACATTAGATCATTCAATGAATTAAGCATAACATAGTTAACTTCGCAATTTAACTCTTCCACCAAGAGAAATAAAACTAACATTATTTTTAGATTTTCATTAAATATATTAAAACTAAAATAGGAGCCAAAACATATGCACCCTAACACCATAATTTTTCTTTCTCTTTTTATGATCTTAGCTTGATTAGAAAAAGATACCATATGAGGATTTGTTTTGGTTTTACTAGGTGAACATGACTTCTAAGAAATCCACTTCACTTCTTATCCTTCATGCATGAAATTAGTACACAAGGACGAAAATAATGCATCTTAACAAAAAGAATCATATGAATATAAATTTATACAAGAAATTATCCATATATAATAAATTTTTAATAATTCACACATGAAAAAAATACACGAGGAATATAATGCATCTCAATTAAGATAAATTTAATTAATGTGTACATTTTATCAAAAAATCCATCACACATGGGTAATTAGGAAATATTCCATCACTGCTATAGAAAAACATCTGTCACACACCATAAATTACATAAATAGAATAACATAGAGAAGACATTCATTTTACACATGGGAAATGACATAAATTAATCACCATTAAGAAATTTTTCATCATTTCAATAAATAAATATCATAGAGAAAATATCCACATGGGGAAATTACAAAAATCAATTATTTAATGGTCCAATATAGGACATAGAGTGGTTGGATCAGCAAAACACACTTCAAAACCTCTTATTTAGCCACATATTAGCATGCATCATTTAAAAATAATATATTTATCAATCTTAAATTGTAATAATTCTTTTCAAAATCAACCATATAATTCATCATGCATGATGAATTGATGGTCCAATAGATCATCAAGATCTAAATGCACAATTAAGAGTAGCTGTCATGCACTCAAGAGCAACATGCATATGCATAACTAAGAGAAATTACTACCCAATAATCATAAAAACATACATAATTGTCAAATATTATTATATTGAAACATGTAAATAACAAATGTACACATGAAAATCATCATATAAGGTGGTTGATTGAGTTGTGACATATATATCAATCCATAATTATTATGCATATATACCATTATATTTTGATTATCTTGATATTTCATACAAATTAGATTTTTATAATTAAATTTATCACAAAATTTGAGGTTGGGGTGATAATTAAATTAAATATAATATGAATTTTACATGCATTTCAAGATTTGTATTTGAGATAACAAAAATAAGGCCAAGAATCGGTGGGTCTTGTTGATGCTAATGAAATGTGTTATGTTATAAAATATATTTGTAGATAAAAAAAAATGTAGACTAAGAAGTTGATGAGGATCAAATAAAATTATTATTTTTAATTTGTAATGACAAATGTGAGATGAAATTCTATGCATTTTGAGTATTACTATGGATTATTTTAATACTTAAACATGTATATTTCCCTTGAAAAATAAGCAATATTAAATAATAGTCACAATAATTCCAATTCCCTAATAAGTGGAAAATAATTCTTTTTGCTCTTAAGAATACCATATTATATTACTGAATTTAATGAATTCAACACAACATAGTAAACTTAAGAATTTAACTCTTCCACCAAGAAAAATAAAACTAACATTGTTTTAATATTTTCCTTAAATATATTGAAACTAAAATAGGAGCCAAAATACATGCACGCTAACACCATATGTTTTTTTACTCATTCTATGATCTTAGCTTGATTATAAAAAGATGCCATATGAGTAGATGTTTTGGTGTTATGGCCCACCTAGCTACCATCATGATGAGTATGAATTATCAATAAGGAGGAAATGAGGAATCAATTGACTACTATGTTGACATCTTACTAAGCTAGCCATTTAATTTCACCCCAATACTTTGTTTCCAAATTAATACCACATTTTTATTTTTAACCATTGTTCTTATTCAACTATAACCAATGAGCTAAATGAGGAAAGGTCATATATAAAATATATTCAATAAAAAATAGTAGGATCGAAGTGAAAATAAAAATGAGAAATAAAAAATAAAATTATTAAATGTTAATCAAATCCTTCAAAATAGTTATATTCCCAATGGTATAAATGCACAATAGAACATTCAAAGGCTTTAAAATTTTCATATGGAATGGGATCCCCAAACCACAATTTCTTGAGATAAAATTAGAGTTAAATGTGATTTTAGCACATGTTTAATAAGAAATAAATTTTCTTAGAGTGGAGACAAAATCCCCTAATAGAGTAAACAAAACTATGACATTGGTCCTATGACTTTATTGACCTCTCCCAACACCCTAAAATACACATCTATACTATGTAGTAATGTAGTCATGGTTTTAATGGACATAAATGTGATTCCATATGTAAATTTGTATTATTCTCCTTCATCTAACCCACACAAAGAAATCATAGAGGATGGAAAACATGCTACAAGGATAATTACAATGTAAAAATAAGATAGAAACTAGTTGCTAACCTGAAATGTAAATAATCACAAAGGAACATTTTTCATTAACATAAAATCCATAGATTGTATAAATAAGCTACATCCTAACACAAAAATGTAAAAGTAATAAAGTGTAAACATCCAGTATAAGGGGAATTTTAACTAATATAATGAGATGTTCTAATCACAAATAAATCCAAACTATTCAATCAAAAGGGGAAAATGATTTCACAAAAGTAATTAAGATTACCTTATATATGTTGTGATACTCCAATAACTACTGATCTATATTATGAATTTTAACTCAAATTAGTTTTTTACTTATTTTTTAAAATATTCCTCATAGCCAAATATAATGGCATTTTGTTTTATTTAATATTATAATTAATTATTAATTTCATAGTCCTTTCTTTCACCAAAGATATACCATTAGTTTTAAGGCAATGTGTCTTACTTCTTCTAACAATTTACTTTCTACAAATTTTTACTTAGAATTTTTTGTTTATGTTCACTCAAAACTATCCATTAATAGAAGGAAGGATTTTTATCATTAACTCTCAACCATCCATAAATTTGGGTAACCTTAATATATATTAATAAATATGTTTTCCTCATAGTGACCATTTGTTCATTACTATTTTTGCGTTAGTTGACAATATCCATGTCTCATTCACATGTGGAAAAATTGCTATCCTTATTACCCATGCTTATAGATATGACTTTTTCACTTAATCTAAGTTATTAGTATGCAACATGGTCCCTAGTGATTATGTAGTGTGGCATGTTGTTAAATTCACTACCTTACTAAAAAAAATTCCCCAACTCTACTGAGTTGACTCAAATTCCACAACAATTAGAATATGTAGATCCTTTCCAACTCATCTGATCATCAATATTGTTTTTAAAAATTTCCATGCCATATACACATTAAAAGTTTACATCAAGGTAAATATATGCTATGATAATGTCAAATCCTTAATCTTACTGATAAAAAAAGATTAATAGAGAAAACCATAGTCCATCAGTAAAACCATCATTTTTTATATTAATTAAATGCCATGTCATCATTTTATGTAAATGATAATCTAATGTCACATAAGAAATAGAGTTTACATAAATAAATGATCTCATGATTATACATATAAATAAATATTTACTCACTTATGTTCCATAATATAGAGTTCCTAAATAAGTTTTTATCAACTAATATAGAAAAATACATAAGTCCATAACTTTATAATAACTTTAAGGAGAATTCCCATGTTAGAAAAAATCAGTCTCATGATGGGCCATTACATAGTCCCCATTAAAAATCTTGATTCCAGAAGTTTCATGCAAAATTATGAGGATAAATATGTTTTATCCTAGAAGTCTTTCCATACCTTGTAGAAGTTGCGATATATTGTTGTGTTTGACATTTATTAGATCCATCGAAGATGAAGTGATTATCAAGAAATAATACTCACATGTTGAACCTTGAGATAATACTCATATATTTCTAAATATAATTAATCTATAACATTATATAGGTCAAGATTATTACACATGGAAAATATCATGCATCCTATACATGTTGGATGGCAAGGTAAGCCTGCAAATAACTGGGACAAATTATTCAAGAATATAAAATGATCCTATAATCCATAGACAAAACACATATTTTCATCAAATACTACATGGATTAACATTAATGAATTCCAAATCCTAAACATCAAAAATTATATTAATCAATATATGCCTCGTTGATCTATCCATGCCTTGTTGACACATTTCTTAATCTACGCAACCTTTTATTTGATCTATTTCCCATGTCAAGAATGATAAATTTTTTTATTAAATCCTATTCCAAATTAAAAGTGATGTGAAGTTTCACCTATAAAATGTTTCATAAGGGACCATGTGAATGGAATTTTGTTAATAATTGTTATATGTAGATTATAACAAAGGTAGATAATTAACCCAATGATTATGTCGATCCATGAAATGTGTTTGAAAAATTTCCTATTGGACATAATTTAACCTTTTTTATTATCCATACATATAATTAATCTACTCTATTTTTTAATTAAACTTTGAACCAAAATCTGACAAAAGCATTGTTCAAAATTAGGATGTGAACAAAGAATTCATAAATAAAATTAATTTAAGTGGTACAACATATGCCTACAAAATATTATCCACATAAAATTGGGTAATGTATTATAACTCATAGGTATTATTAGCCAATATAAAAATGTGTGACCTTGGTTTATGTATCTATAAATACCAAGATGGAATTATGTCTATGTTGAGCTAATGGAAACCCAATAATGAAATATATGCATATGAAACAATATATACGAATGTGAAACACTAGAAACATCAGTATTGTCATCAAAATGTCCTTGAGTTTCTAAAATAAAGCCTCACATTGCTTATTTAATATAAATATCCTTCCCTTTGGATTGTTATGATTGGGGTTAAAAGTCATGAGTAACGTTCCATGAATCTGTAGTAATATCAAGTGAATCCCATAAAGATGTGCATTTTGGTAATGTTATTTTTATTTTTTTAAATACATTATCACACTAATATTGGTTGGATTAACTCTTATACCACTAAAATAAATGTTGTGACTTAAGTATTATATTTACTATTTTAATAATGCATATTTAGGTAATTTTCCATAGAATTGGTTTTCCATTAAACACTGCAAAATCTATTCCAAATATACCTCATGTTGTTCCTTAGTCCAAAAAGATATCATATTATTATAAATAAAATAAGCATAAATCTATCTTGATATTTGTGGAACACATTTCTCGTGATACCTAAAACACATTTGAAGAATTCGTGAGACCAAATGACAATGCACAAAACTAACAATGATAGTAATGAATTTAAAAATATGTCTTTGATATGTCACCCTCTTTGATTTGTAATAGGTGTATGCATACCTAAAATATATTTTGGTTAAAACTCATGATCTCCTCATCTTATTGAAAAAAGCAATCATCTTTAGTAATGGGTAACTATATTTATTTATCCCCTTATTCAATTATGTAGACTCAATGCATATCCTCAATGATGAATCTTTATTTTTCATAAATAATATTGGTGGGCCCCATGGATGCATGTTTGGCTTCACTAATTTATTTTCAATTAGGTATTGCATTTATAATCCTAATTCACACAACTGAAGGGAATTCATCTTATATGGATCTTTTGAAATAGGTATATTATGGGCATTAGTTCAATGTAGAAATCGGTCTCTCTTTTTGGTAGAAATATAAATCGATACAAATTGCTTAAATTTTTTTAAGTGTGAGATTCAAAATTTTAATAAAAACTACAATTTTAATATAAAAATTGATAATATATGTGTAAAATCCAAAAATAATGTGCATATCCACCATTATAATTTCTTAATATTTATTTTTAAAATGATTTTAAAAAAATAACTTTATAATAAAATTGTGAAGTTGGGAAAAATAATAAATTTCAATATAATATAAATTATACATATTTTTTTGAGAGTTGTATTTAATATCAAAAAATTAAATTGAAGTTCTTATCTCATCTTATTAAAAAAATCATTGGTCATTGGTAATATGTATCTATGTTTAATAATCCCCTTATTCAACTATGTATACTCAGAGCATATTCTTAGTGATGAGTGTTTTTTTCATAAATATTATTGGTGGGACCCGATACATTTTTGGATTCACTAATTCCTTGTCAATTAGGTATTGCATTTATGCTCATAATTCACACAACTGAATGGAAGTCATCCTATATGGAGCTTTTGAAATAGGTCCATTATGAGCATTAATTCAATGGAGAAATTGGTCTCTCTTTTTGGTGGAAATATAAATCGATACAAGTTTTTTAATTTTTTTAAGGATGAGATTCAAAATTTTAATAAAATCTATAATTTTAATATAAAAATTTATAATATCACTTATTTATGGATAATCCATAAATAATATGCATATCCACCATTAGAATTTCTTAATATTTATTTTTAAAATGATTTTAAAAAAATAACTTTATAATAAAATTGTGAAGTTGGGGACCATAATAAAATTCAATATAATATAACTTATACATGTTTTTTTGAGAGTTATATTTAAGATTTAAAAAACAAGACCAAGAATTAGTGGATATAGTTTAGAGGAGAATAAAGGTGTAGACTTAGAAGATTGAATAAATTTGTTTTTTAATATGTGTAAAAATATAGTTAAATGCACTTATACAATGAGTGTATTTGTACCATTATTTTGGATTATTTCAATACTTAAAAAGGCAAATTACCTTTGAAAGAGAAATAAGATTAAACAACAATCACAATGATTTTGAATGCTTTAATAATTGAATCATCTATATCATTTACTGACCACAAGGCCTTCAAGTGTGTGAAGACTCAAAATAAGTCAAATAATATACATGAAAAGTGGGTGTACTTATCATAGGGATATACTTCAGTTTTGAAACATAAATCAAGAAAATAGAATCATGTAGCTAATTCTTTAAGTAGGCAAGTATCATTGTTAACTACTATGGTGAGTGAAGTAGTTGTGTTTGAAGTTATTAAGGAATTATATGAAACTAATCTAGATTTTGGGAAGATTTTTTAACAAAGAAATAATCCATTAGAAAATGATGTAAATACTATTCATTATCGTTATCTTATACATGATGGTTTTGTATTCATTGGAAAATAATTATATATTCTCATTGGGTCTATGAGAGACAATATTATAAGATAATTGCATGGTGGTGGTTTTGGTGGACACTTCGTAAGAATAATAGAATATATTTGATGGAGGAGAAGTATTTTTAGCCAAATATGAATACATATGTGGTAATTTATGTTTTAAAATACATGATATACTAAGTGGATAAGGACCATAAAAAAAACATAAGGTTGTACATGTCATATGAGTACCAAGAGGACATGGGAATAATTTTAGTATATATTATGTATTAGGGTTGAAAACCACACAAAGAGATAATGATATATTTTTTTTACTTATGGACATGTTTTTTGAGATGGTTCATCTTATTTCATGTAATAAAATCAATGATGTCACTAGAATATGAGATCTATTTTTTAAAGATGTTGTGAGATTTCAATGTGTTCAAAAAACCATTACTTCATATAGAGATACAAAATTTATAAGTCATTTTTGTAGGAATATATGGAAATGGATATGAATTAAACTATAATTTATTAGTGCATACTACCCAAAAACATATGGAAAACTATAAGTAATAAAAAAGAACTTGAAAAAATTGTTGAGATGCATAGTTGGAGAGAAGCCCAAGAAATGGGACTTGGGTTTACCATAAGTTAAGTTTGCATATAACAATTTAGTGAATATCTCAATATGGAAATCACCATTTTGGATTGTTTATAGAGGAAATTATAAGGGTGTTTTACATTTTATGTAGTCATTAATAATAGAATGGGTTAGTTTTGATGCACAAACATTTTTAAAGTACATAAAATAGTTGTAAGTAGAAGTAAGCATAAAGTTATAGGGAAGAAATGAAAAATATAAAGTATAAAAATTTATAACAAAAAGTCCAAAATTATATGAATAGTGATATTTGGTAATTGTATATTTTATAAAATAAACATTTCTTAAAGGAACATGCAACAGGTTGAAGAAGAATGGTATGTACAAAATTGTGAATAAAATAGATGAAAATGTTAATGAAGTGAATTTACCATAGAATTTTCATATTTATATATTATTAAATGTTTCATATTTATATGGATTCAATATATAATATTATGAAGGGTATGAAGTTAATAATTAGATTGGAAACAATGGGTACCAAGGAAGAATAAATAAAAGATAACGCAGTGTCTAGATAATAAGATAGTGAACACAAGACAAGGCAACTATAACATGTATTTGGTATAGTGTAAAGGACTAAAATGGGAGAAAACACTTGGGTTTAAGAATGGGAGTTTAATAATATTGACAATAATAAATGGTAGGAGTATTAATAGGTTAACTTATAAGATGAGAGTTATTTTTAACTAGAGGAAAATATGGACACCTATCTTGTGGAGGCCATAACTTTTGATCAGAGAACCCATTTGCACTCCTTTTTTTTAAAATAAATGTCTTGGATAGGATAATACATCCAAAACCTATCATTTACTCTTAAAATTAATCAGTTTATTAAAATTAAATCTAATTTTATGTAAATTTAAAATCTAATATAGGAGGATAAATAAGACAACCTAATATAAAAATATAGTGATATACAAAATCTACAGAAATTGTAAATTAATAAAAAATTAAATATGGTTAGGGTTAGAGATGTTACATGAAATGTGAATGCAGTGATTTAATATTCATTATTAATGAAAATATATACTAATCCATTTAACAAAATATGGTAATAACTTATCAATAATGGTGGTCACAACATTCTAAAATTGTGGTACTGGTGCAACTTAAATGGTTACACTAAAAAGTCTAGAAAATAATGTAAAATAACTTGTATGCTATATCTGATTATGCTGGCATTCCCCCTTATTAAATTATTTTTACAAACATCATATTATTGATAGTGGATCCCTCTTATTTCAAACATGGTAAAAAGGTTTTACACTCTCCATATAGCCTGCTCACTTTTTAAGGTGGCATGTTATCTTTATGGCTTCATGGTCTTAATGGCACCTTGGTTTTTCCTTATAGGATTACCAAAAACATGGAATTTACATGAGTACATCTCTCTATTTTATACACTTTGGTATTTTCTGAGATTTCCACAAATCCTTTTCTAAGAACCAAGAACTACATTAGTGCTTTTTCTTCCCAAAATGTTCTTCAACAAGAGGTATCAAACTGGAAAATAATGATCAGTAATTTTATTGAAAACTACACTACATAATAAAAACACACCATGCATAACATAAAACAAACACACTAAAAAATGTCACCATATAAATTATGTAACCCCATCATAGGCAACTAATGAGAGGATGCCTATTGTCCTTCAGCCTCCATGTATCCTCCAACCTCCAGTAAGGTGCTACTACATGTTTCACAACAAGAGATATGAAGTGAAGGTGACCTCATCAACTAACTCTTCACTTTCATCAGTATCTGGTTGATCATCTACTTGAGAAACATTAGCTTTACTAGGCTTGAATTTCCATTTGAGAACATCTTTTGCTTAAACAAAATAGTCCCATGTTGTATGACCTTACTTCTTGCAGTAGTGGCATTTATCTTTATTTTGTCAATATTAGACTTTTTATTTCGAGAATAAAGTGCATCCTCATGTTGAAAAATACCTTCATCTAATAAAAGTATCTTTTTGTCTTCTACCAGTAGTGCTACAATCATATGATTGAGAGATTCTGATGGTATTTGGCTAAGATTAAATATAATATTGCTATATTTTTATGGTAGACTATTCAATAGAATAGCTTTTGCATCATTATCTTCGACATTAGTTTTTACCTCAAAAAATTGCCTAATAAGAGATATAAAATTGTTTATATGGTTGGATATAGTAATTACATCATCCATTTGAAACTAATTTTTGTGAAAATTAGGCATTTATCACTTTTACACCAAACAGGGTGTTGAGCGTATTCCAAATTTCAATGGATCATTTTTATAAATCCACATGATGTAACTCAAAATCTAAAATCACAAGGCTAATAATATATTTTTCTTTATCATCTCTTATTTTCCACTCAAATAATTTACTTGCGTTAGTGGGTTGTTTCTCATCTCCATTTATGATTGCCCACAAATTTTTATGCATCAATTGCAATTGTATTTTAAGCTTCTATGTATGAAAGTTTAAACTAAAATATTTCTATATGAGAATTTAAATTTCCATCTTGAAACAAAGAGACATAGATCAATCTAATAAAATAAAATGAGAAAAGTACTAGGATCAAAATGTTGTGGAATGCTGTAGCCTCCCAACATGTGTTAATTAATAGAATTAACAAAAGAAAAATGGTCTTCAAAATCTCCTTACTGTGTTACTGGTATTCATGATGGTAGTGATATTTAGAAAAAAAAACCTTGGCTACATTATTTTATACATATCACCAAATGCTTGGTCATCTTTATCTACCATGATACTACACTGCTATGATGTTGCAAAGTTCACAAGTCTTCTAGGTTTGTATTGCATGGTCTTTTAGGTATTTACATCTTCAAGATTCAAATGCTATAAGAATTTCATGCTTTTTTATATCTCTAGCTGAATTTTCTTCCCAGGAATCTTTTTACTATGAATTGATTACTTTTCCCTTGCATCTCTTTTCTATGAATGAAGATGTAATCAAACTTTGGGATTTATTGGTCGTGTTGTCTATGCTCCAGGATTTCTTAACCATAGATCATGATTTTCTAAATTATTGAATGGAATAAGATTGTAGTATTATTTTCATACAACAAGATCTTTCAAAGCATAAAATTACACCAAATTGATGTAATCTTTGATCAATACAACAAATATGTAGATTATGCTAACTCCAAGTTTATATAGACAAACCACGTTATCACTAATTAAGATAAATGTAAATCGTACAATTGATAAAATACACAGTACTCAATTCTCTCTTCATTCATAGGGGTGATAATATATATGAGATCCCCTTACAAATATCTTACGTATTCATGATGGGAATAATCTGACATTGCTCTGATATCAAAATGTTACATGTAATGAGAATGTAGTGATTTAATATTCATTATCAATGCAAATATATACAAATCCACTTACCAAAATATGGTAACAACCTACTAGGAATGGTGGTAATAACATTCTAAAATTGTGATACTGGCGTAATTGAAATGGTTACACCAAATAGTCTAGAAATAATGTACAATAACATGTACGCTATATATGATTATGCTAACAAGAGAGATGTCATTCAAAATTGGTTTATCTCAAACTTTTTTTTTCATTCACTGAGTATGAGTATTTGAAACTGTTAATAAAAAAATATAAAAAAAACTTTAGTTAAAAATAATGACTTGTTGTATCCTATGACAAGTGAAAAGTAGCTAGAAAGGGTTGTAGTGCATCATTATTTGATTAGGCAGATTTTTCTATGTAGAGTGTGCATTAAATATATAATTATGGGTTTATCTACATCTATATATATATATATATATATATTTTGTAGATTCTTGGATCTATGTATTACCTATATCATAAAAACCCCAGCCTACGAAAGTACATAACATAAGAATAAATGAAAAAGGGGGAAGAATGGGAAAGTGTAGTACAACCAAGCTATAGTCATAAAACCCATTATTGATTAAGTGTCTTCTGCATAGTCCAAGTGGCCTTCAAGCCAATGTAGTTCTCCCTTTGGCCAAGATCATATGAATTCAACTAAAAAAATTTATTAGAATGATTGACAAATGATGTCCTCAACCTACAAAAAAATAATGTTAACTTTGCCAATGATTGTAGTAATGTAGTAAAATTTTAGTAGGGCTCTTTACTAAATTGATAAATAATTTTAAAATTTCCTTTATAAGAGAGTCCTAGATGGATTAGTTGGGGGATCAAAATTAGACTCTTGATGTGCCTTTATAGAATAATATTTAAATTATCTCTAACAACTAACCTATTGTTGTGTGCAGGAAATGCATTAGGAAGCATGTAATTTTGAAAAACTAACCTTTGGAGCATGGGATAAAAATTTGCACTAGTGGAAAAGTAAACAATGCACCCCATTTTTCTTAGTGTGAAATTGTCTATAATGGATAGAGGCCTCTAAGACTAAATTAAGTATGGATTATATATTGATAAAGGATGAATAGGAATAAATTATGGATGTTTGTAAGATGTTCTCATTAATTTCAATAATTTGATGGCCTTCATATAGATAAATGATTATGCTAATGGCAAGTTAGCAAAGCAAGGCAAAGATGTCAAGGATAGGCATTGTCAAAAAGTTATTGATTAAATTTAAGTTTTTACACCTGCCTTGTATATTTAGGCTACATTTCCATATAATTTAAATGCAATAAGTTACCATCGAAGGGTCCAAATTGCATTCTAGTATTTAAAAAAAAAATAGAATTTTAAAAATTAGACATATTTATAACCAAAAATAAAATTGACCTAGAATTCATCCATTATAAGTGGATACTTGTAGGCCCATATGAACTTTCATGTAAAATTTTCTAAAATAGAAACATTTAAAAATAACAGGGCCATTTAAGTCTAGGTATATTTTTAATTTATTTAGATTTTTTAATTTTTCATGTCAACTCAAATTTTTAATTTAAGTTTTAATTAAGTAATTTTATGTTATGATTTTAATTCATTCATGTATAATCAATAAATATTAATATTACTCAATAAATTTTGAGAAAATTGGGTCTATTGAAAATTTGCTTTTCTAGTTTCTAATTTCATCACCATGTGAGCCATGAACCTTTTGATTAAATTTTTTATTAGGTACCACATGAGACAAGAGCCATTCAAATAATTTTTTTTATGGCCACCACATAATTTAAGATCCATCATGAAAAATAATATAAACATTTTTAGGAGATATATTATTATCTCAAATCGATGACATTAGTATTCAAAATAACACATGAAAAATTTTGTGGGCCTTGTACCTTAAGTAAATAATTCTTAGGTTTAAATAATTTTTGTATAGACACCACAAAAATTAAAAATATTTCAACTAAATGCTTTTGGAGGCACCACACAAGACAACATCCATATGATTACAAAATTTTGAAGGGACCACATAATATAAGATCCATCATATGCAAGAATATCTACATTGTTAGGATATCTACCATTATCTCAAATACATACCATTAATTCTAAAACTAACACATGGAAAATTTTGTCCGCCTTGTACCTTAAGGCAACAAGTTGTGGGCTCAAATAACATTAAACCTAGGTGGTCCAATAGAGTATCTTTAGTTTTAATTTTTTTGAAGACACCACATGATCCAAGAACCTTTTCATTCAATTTAATTAGAGGTAAAAGTAAATAGTAAAAAGTGGGCTCAATTAACACTAAGTCTGCATGGTCCACTATCATGAAAATCAACTTCACTTCATCCTTTTTATTTAGAAAATAGGGTGTTGTTTTTATTTCAAACATCTTAGTGTAATAATATTCTATGAAATTCATGTGTAAATTATAGGTTATAATCAAAGGTTTATTATAACTTGGTTTAAAATGTGGAAATTGAGGGTCTGAATCCAAGGTTTTAAGTAACCTATCATGAATTC
Organism: Torreya grandis; assembly: GCA_037957365.1. Lineage (NCBI taxonomy): Eukaryota > Viridiplantae > Streptophyta > Pinopsida > Cupressales > Taxaceae > Torreya > Torreya grandis. Next base: position 6,857,468 of record JARHVA010000068.1, read on the forward strand.
TAGGTTGCAGTACAATTCGTTCATCTATATAAATTATATGAAAATAATGGCAATTCATGCAATATGTTTTTAGTGTTGTTTGAGAACTTAGTTAATAAAATGAAATTTTATAAGGTCTCTAATCATAGGTGTTCTAGTGGATTAGCCAAATTATTATTCATCATGATAATATATATCTCTTTTCCCATGATATAATGTGAAATAATCAAAGGGCACATGAAACAAAGAATGATTCCATATCACATATGATATCAATTAAATGATATAACCAAAATTAATAGTTAACCATGGGCTTAAGCCTAGGTGATGTTAGGTGGGGCTTCACATATGTATTGATGGCCAATAAAATGTTTTTGTCACTAGCATGACAAATTTTAAATAAATTACATACAATCTAAAAGAAAATATTGTTAAAGTACATTTTTGACTAATTTGAATGTTTATGCATTCATTAGATACTAATTATTTATATGTATTTTTCATATATTTTCCAATATCTAAAATCCATGAAAATAATGTTAAAAAAATCACACATGAAAAACGTTTTGGGAAATGTACTTTAAAGCAACAAGTTGTAGGGTCAAATAGCATTAAGCCCGAGTGGTCTTGTGGAGTAGCTTTAGAATCAATTTTTTTAGAGGCACCACATGAACCAAGGACCTTCCAATATAATTTTTTTTTGAGGAACCACATGATCCAAGAGCTATTCCATTTTATTTTTATGGAGGATCTACATAAGTCAATAGACCTAATGTGTAAGAATAACTACATTTCTAGGAAATGCATTACTAACTATAATCCATGACATTAGTGATCAAAATAACACTTGTGAAAACTTTTGTGGGTCTCTAGGAATTCCAATGAATTAGATTTAGATTTGTTTTTTGTGGAGGCACCACATGAGCTAAGAATATTTAAATTCAATTATTTTTTAGGTACTAGACATGCCATGAGCTGATCCATTAATTTTTTGTGAAGGGACCACATAAGCCAAGAGCCCTTATGTTAAATAATATTTACATTGTTAGGACACGTACCATTATCTCAAATATATTATATTAATTTTTAAAAATAACACGTTAATAATTTTGTGACCCTTATATCTTAAATAAATAACAAATTATAGATTTAAATAACACTAATCCCATAGGTGGTCCAATAGATCACTAAGTATTTATGCCAAGATAAAGAGGTCAAGCTTACATATAATGTTAGAGCTGATAGAGGGTCTCACCATCTGAGGGTAACATAGATTTGAGTGGTGGAGGAAAAATATGAAATAGTGTATAGATCAAAGAATAATCAGGTCATAAGTGCAAAATATTTGGTCTTATGAATCCATTATCTCTTATGAGAACTATGAAATGGTTTGAGCCCTACCATTAAGCATAATATACTTACTAAATTTGGCACAAGTTTGAAGTCTACAAGTTATTGTATTCTAAATTATGTATATTATATAATGACCAATTTTTTGGAAATATTTTCTTCTTGGAGTGGTAATGACTTATAGTAAAGGGAAGTAATGAAAGATATTGGTTACATCTAAATATATTCATTATGGCTGCCATGTCAGGAGTTTTGACAGTTGTTAAAATGAAAAATTAACTCATTAATGTGAACTAATTTTTTTTGGATATAGTCTTATGATATTCTAAATATATAAGTGGCGTTATAACCTTGACATTATGTAAAACTAGTGTTAAGCCCCATAGTTGGTGATTCAATGTTATATTTGTAAAAATTATATATGTTAAGAGTTAACTAATCATGCTATGAGGAGGCATACATATAGGCTGAGATAAGAGATTTAAAATAATTCCTTTCATATTAGTTAATGATGTTTTCTTACTCTTGACTAAAGGATAAAAGATGGAAAAGGTACAATTAAGTAAAATTAATTGTAAATTTTTAAAATTTAAATATATTTTGAGGTTGTAATAGATAGTTAAATTAGAAGATGCCAAGGAGAGAAACCCAAAGAGGGGCTATGTAGGATGAAATAAGAAGAGAAGTAGGAAAGCAAGGGGCATAAGATAAAAGAGGAAACAAGTAGAGAAAGTGAAGAAACTAGGTACAATAGTAGGAAGCCATCAATTTTGTGTAAGATGAGTTTAAGGAAAATGGATTGATTTCCATGCAAGATGGTCCAAAGTTACATAAAGGACCACCAAAATAGCCAAAATAATAGAAATTTGAGAAGGCAAAATGGTGATGCCATATTTTCCACACCAATATGCATGACACTGATCACTATTCGTATAATTCCTTGACTCAAGACATATCTAGTCGAGAGGGCACATCTAGTAGAGATAATTCATAGAAATCAAAAAGACGTCCTCAATGATAGAAGCAACTAGGACATAATGTAGAAAAAAATTAACTATAACATGATGGTTCATCTGAAGAGTAAGTAATAGTAGAATAATATTATGATGCATATAATAACGTATTTCTTGTCTCCCAAACCTCATCACGAATGAGTAATATTTGGTTGATTGACTTAAGTACTAGTAAGTATATGACAAGATGCAAAGATATCTTTGATTCATTGAATAATCAACCCACTAGAGATTAGGTTTGGATCATAGATGATAAGGAGTATGCTATAGAAAGAGTTGGGACTGTCACCAGTCCTCTTGAGATGAGAAGTTCTACTCTCACAAAGGTTTTGTATGTTTCTAAATTTACAACAAATATTTTAACTGTAAGTCATCTCTTGAATCATAAGGTTAATGTGGTGTTCCTAATTAAGAATGGCACCAAATATTGTCTCCTCTCAAAAGAAGGTAACGTAATTTCTAAATATTTTCTAAACTATCATTTATTTTCACTAGATGTAGTTTTATCCAATGTAGTTACTCTCTCTACCTATACATTATAATCTATTTCCCTCTAGTATTATTGATATGGGAACCTTTATGATGACTCCTTATATCATCTCAATTCAAAGGTAATTGTACATGGTATTCCTCATCTTTTCTACTCTTTGCCTATATCCACTAGATGCCTTATGGTAAAAAAACACAGATTTTCATTCATGTTGAGTCCCTCTCATGCTATGGATCATCTTGATGTGGTACATATTGATTTGTGTAGACCCTTACCTAATTATTTTCAAGGATTAAATTACTTCCAATTATTCATTGATGACTTCTCTCACAAGACTTGGGTTTTCTTTCTCAAGAATAAGAGTGAAGCAATTTGCTCATTTTAAGGTCTTCTACCAACTTGTTGTGACCCAGTTAGGAAGGCTTCTTTGTATCCTCCACTTAGATCAAGGGTGAATTTCAAATCAAAGGATTTTTTGGCATTATTTAAGTGACACACTATCAAATAACACTTGAATGATCCATATACACCCCAATAAAATTTAATTATAGAGTGACACATTCATTCAATCATGGAGATGGCTCATTTCATGCTTTCCACATCAAAGTTAAAGGCACCATCTTGAGAAAAAGTAGTCTAGATAACCATTTATCTTCTAAAAAAGGCACATATAAACATATTTCAAGACTAGACACCATAATAGGTATGGAGTGGTTATAAACCTTTGATCTCCCATATAAGAGTATTTGGTTGTACATCATATATGCATGTCCCTACTAAAAAGAGGAAGAAAATTGAACTGAAGACACTATAGTACATACTATTGGGGTACAATACTACCTCAAAATCATATCTCATATATCTTGAGGCATAAAATATTTATGAAAGTTCAGACATGGTTTTTGATGAGTCATCATTCGACTTATTGACATACAAAGAGGATTAAAATCCAACCACCTCTCATAAGTTGATTTCATAGTCAGATGATGATTATGATGAAGATGAGATACAAGGAGAATTATTAATTAATATTAAAAATTGGGAAGATAATTATTCATTAAATAAGCATCAACATAGATATCTAAAGTGCACCATCAAGGACTCAAACCTAAAATCTATTATGTATACTTCATCAAGAGTTTAGACAAGAAGACAAGTGATAAATGAGGTTAATATCACACTATTGAGTTTAGTTGTTAATAACACCAAACTAGAGATAGTTCGAGAGGCATTATCTCAACCTCAATGGATGAAGGCCATAGATGCCAAATATGATTCCTTGATAAAAAATAGAATGTGGGAACTTGTATATTTTCCTATAGGAAATAAATCCATTGGATGGAAGTGGATTTTCAAAATAAAATACAATAAAAGTGGATCCATTGACAAATACAAAGAATAACTTGTTAAAAAGTGGTATGCTCAACAAGGAGGAATTGATTATGAGGAGACCTTTGTACCCATTGTAAGCTTTATATTTATTTGTGCATTGGGAACACAAAAATTGTGTAAGCTTTAGAAGATGGATGTCAAAAGTAATTTTTTTAATGGTGATCTCAAGGAAGAAGTGTACATGACCTAGGTAGAAGGATGTATTAACAAACAACATCCATAAAAGGTATGTCATCTAATCAAGTCACTTTATTGACTTAAGAAAGCATAAAGGGCATGGCACATTAATATAGATGATCATATATTACAACATGGATTCATTCAAATCCCCTCAGATTCAAATTTGTATATCAAGAAGCTAGGCATAAATATTATCATTCTTGTTTTGTATGTGGATGATCTTGTGATCATAGGAAGCTTAGATGATCTCATTTAAGAAATGAATAATGAATTGCATAAATATTTTGACATGATAGACTTGGGGCTACTTCATTACTATATTGGCTTGGAGATATGGAAAAAGATGAATTACATTTTTGTTTCACATATGAAATATGCCAAGACACTATTTGAGAAACAAGAGATGACAAATTGTAAACCATTGTCAACTCCCATGAAGAAAGGTTTGTAACTTTATTGATTTTAGGTTTCACCTCAAGTAGATGGAATTCAATATAGGTAACTTGTTGAGAGTCTTATTTACTTGACATATACCAGACCATACATATGCTTTCTTATCATCTATCTTTCAAGATTCATGCAAGAGCCAAATAAATGAAATTGATTTGAAACAAATCAAGTTTTGAGATATGTCTGAGGTACAAGAGATTATGGTCTAGAATACAAAAAGAACTCACATTTATTATTATAGTGTTATACAGACTCGAACAATGTAGGATTTATTGATGACAAGAAATCAACTTAATGATATATCTCTCATCTCAAATTTAGACTAATTTCATGGATTATTAAGAAGGAATAAGTAATCATTATCTCATATATAGAGGCAAAATATCTGTCACACAAGGAGCTATATATGAAGTAATTTTTTTATGTCACATTTTGTATGACATATAAATTCCTGAAGATCAGCTACCAATCCTTCTCCATGACAACCATGGTGTTTTGAAGCTTTTCAAGAATCTATTTTTTTATGAAAGAAACAAACACATTGAGGTCCAATGTCATTACATTTGAAAACAAGTCTTGAGACACCACTTTCAACTCCAATACCACCCAATATATTTACATATAATAGATATACTCACCAAGTCATTTAACATGGTGAAAATTGATCTATTTTGGGGGTAAATTTGTAAAAACAATGTAATAAAGAGGGGAATGTTAGCATAGTTTGAAATATATTGCATTGTTTTAAAATAATAAATAACTTAGTTAATCTAAGGTTTTATGGTTATGTAGCTACAGTTGATGCAATTGGTAATTATTCAACTATTTTTGTATTATATATATTCACATTCTCTATTAATGAATATACATCAAAAAAAATTCTTGCTACAATGTGTAAAAGTTTCTAAAAATATAAACATCTAAAAATAAAAGGGTTAATTAACTCTAGGTATATTTTTTATTTATCTAACTTTTTAAATTTTGCATGTTAATTCCAATTTTGAATTGAGTTTTAGTTAAATAATATTATTTGATGCTTTTAATTCATTCATGAAAAAATTAATAGATATTAGTACTCAATAAATTCTTAGAAAATTGGAGCTATTGAAAATTTGATCTTCTAGTTTCTAATTTCATCACCATATCAGCCTAGAACCATTCGATTCATCTTTTCTAAGGTGCCACATGAACCAAGATCCATCTGAATAATTTTTTGGGTAGGCACCATATAATTGTAGGTGCCTCATGAACAATAATATATATTATTAGGAGATGTATTATAAACTAAATCCATGAAATTGATACTCAAAATAACAAGTGGAATTTTTTTTGGGCCTTGTACATTAAGGCAACAAATTTTAGGTTAAAGAACACTAATCCTAAGTTTTCAAGTGGAATAAATTTGATTATTATTTTTGGAGACACCACACAATCCAAAATCCCTTATGTGCAAGAATATTTTCATTATTAAGATATGTTCCATTATGTGAAATCCATAAAATCAATTCTAAAAAGAACACATGGAAATTTTTGTCAACCTTCTACCTTAAGGAAACAAGTTGTAGGCTCAAATAAAAATAAGAACAAGTGGTCCAATAGAGTGAATTTAGTTTCATTTTTTTTGGAGACACCACATGTGCCAAGAAACTTTCAATAAGTACACGTAACTAGTAAAAAGTGGGTTCGAATAACACCAAGTCTACGTGGTCCACTATCATGAAAATAAACTTCACTTCATCCTTTTTATTTATAAAATAGGGTGATGTTTTGCTTTCAAACATTTGAGAGTATTAATATTATGTGGAATTCATGTGTAAATTGCAAGTTATAATCAAAGGATTATTGTAACATGGCGTAAAATATGTAAATTGAGGGTTTAAATCCATGGTTTTAGGTAACCTAGCATAAATGCTAGGTTGTATTACACTTTGTTAATCTATATAAATTATCTAAAAATAATCGTAACTCATGCATTGTGTTTTGAGTGTTGTTTGAGAACTTAATTACTAGAGTAGAATTTTAGAAGGTCACTAAGCCTAGGTGTTCTAGTGGAGTAGCCAATTCTTACTTATCACAAGAATATATTTCTCTTTTCTTGCGATCCAATGTGAAATAATCAAAGGGCACATGAAACAAAACACAATTCCATGTCACATATAATGTATCAATTAAATTGTCCAAGAAAAATTGATAATTAACCATGGGCCTAATCCAAGGTGATGTTAGGTGAGGTTTTGCATACACATTGATGGATAATGGGATGTTTTTATCACTAGCATGAATTTTTTTTAAAGAAATTTCACATGATCTAAAGCAAAATGTTGTTAAAATACATTAGTGAATAATTTGAATATTTATGCACTCATTAGATACTAAATACTTATCTTTAAAATAATTGATTTTTTTTAATTCATGCAAACCTTGGCCCCACCAAAACTTGGCAAATGATTTTAATTTTAAAGTAATAAAATAATTAATTAATTTACTTTGTGTTTTTACATGCACACGCACACGGACACGCACAACGCACACGCACATGCACACACACGTGCACACGCATGCACGTGCACACACATGCGCGCACGTGTGCACGCGCGCGCGCACACACACACACACACACACACACACACACACACACACACACACACACACACACACACACACACACACACACACACACACACACACACACACATATTTTAAAATTAGATAAAAATATATAAATGTCAATTAATGCATGTAAATATTTAATTAAATTTTTAGATGAGTTGGTTAACCTTATTTTACTAAAACTTACAACTAAGAGGATTTCAAGTTCAAAACCACTTGAAAGCTTTTTCTTTATCTTTTTGATTATCTTGGGAAAGTTAATTACAAATTAAATTAATTTGAATATTATTTTTTGGTTTATGTGTTATGTTTCACTTGTTCAAAACTCTTGTTAACCTGTCAACTTTGTTTTGACATTTATATTAACCAAAATTTAGATAAACATAATCATGTAACCAGTTAATCCTTAGGTTTTGGAACCTTTAAAATGCATCTACGTAATCTATTTTATATTTTAAAACCTCTTATTATTAATTTTATAACTTTTTAATAATAGTTTTTAGGTGGTTATTCTGAGTGTGACTCTTTTGACACATATATTAGTGCAATTCCACTTCAATTTTTTACTTTCTGTGGCATCTAAATTATATAATTAAGTATAGTTACATGTGTAATTCATATATTTTTTAAATAGATCAAAAAATCATTAATAATATTTTGTTTAAAATACCTGTGTTTATATTATTATAATTTTATGATTCTTCTAACACATTATTTTGTTTTAATAGTTTGTAATTTGCTATTTTTATCTAGCATTAGATTTATCAATTATTATGTTTTTACACTTAAAATATATTTTTTACTTTCAAATAAAGTTAAAATTCATAGTAAAAAGATTTATTTTCAGCATTTAGTACCTATAACGTTTAAAGGGAAGGTATGGATTCACTTCATTTTACTTTAGATAAATCCTAAATGCTTAATATAAGTAACTATAATATTTGTAAAATTCATGTTAAATTTAAATTCATGGCCAAGAAGTTATAGAATATTATTTTTGGGATTGAAAAAACATTGTCTGGATGACATGTGACCCCTGAGCTTACCAATGCATTATAATAAAAATTGTAAGAAATTATGTCTATTATCTTACATAGTATTAAGGATGAATTCTTTCTCCACATTGGTAATCATGAATCTCATAGTGATACTTAGAAACCCTTAAATCCATGCATGAGGGCACTCGTCTCTAAAAAAATATTAAGTTAATCGTTGAATTGCTAACTACACCTATGAAATGTGATGAAAAGGTTGTGAATGTTCTTACTAAAATTAAAAATATCATAGCTCAGTGATTTGATTGTAATTATAATTTGATTAAGATAAATTAATTTATTTTATCACTCAATTAAATATTCATGAAAATTTTTTAAAAATTATTTCAATTTTTAATTGTTATTATCAAACTGAGCAAGATATCCTTGACCTTACCACCTTGTCTACTCTTCTGATTCAATAAGAGCAAGTTGTGACCAATTATGATTATAAAGAGAATTCCACTCAGGAACTTTTCACCTTAAATAATTTTTTTTATAATAATAAAAACCATAAATCTAACTTTAATTTTTATGATGGCAAAAATGAGAAGAATGAATATGATAATAAGAACCATAAACTCAAGATTAATGAAAATTGTAACCTTTGCGGTAAGTTTGGTCATAGAAGTGAAACGTAATATAAAAATAAAGATATCTTTAATAATAAATATTTTAAAAATAACAAATAAAAAAATATAAATAAAATAAATAGAAGAATCAAAACCCTAATAGAATAATAACTAGGATCAGAATGTTATTACTTTATAAACTACTTTTTTTTGCTTCAAATAAAAATGAATGAATTTTAGATAGCGGTGCATCACACCATATAAATTTTTTATCTAATATTTTGTGTGATTCTAGAGACACCTCTGAAATTAGGAGATAATTATTTCTTAGAAGCAACTAAACAATGAAAAACTATTTTTTCAAATATTGTTATAAATGATGTTTTGTATGTACTTAAGCTTAAAAAGAACTTGTTATCTTATTCATAACTTAATAATGATAATTTTATTGTAGCATTGCTTAAAGGTAAGTAGTCCATTAGAAAGTCATCTAGGTCTTTAATTATTGAAGGGGTTCTAAAGAATAATTTATACATTTTCTTTCCTTTTTCTGCATGTTTTATTTCATCACATAGTAAATATGAATCTCAATTATGGCATAAAAATTAGGTGATGTTAATTTTATAAGTTTACATGATACACTTGCTTATAATCTTGTTGTTTTAGTTTATTATATACCTTCTCATCATGAAACTTGGGAGGGTTGATTACTATTTTTTCAAATATTATTATAAATGATGTTTTCTATGTACTTAATCTTAAAAAGAACTTGTTATCTTATTCATAATTTAATTATGATAATTTTATGATAGCATTTCTTAAAGGTAACTAGTCCATTAGAAAGCCATCTAGGTCTTTAATTATTGAAGGGGTTCAAAAGAATAATTTATACATTTTCTTTCCTTTTTCTGCGTGTTTTCTTTCATCACATAGTAAAAATGAATCTCATGTTAATTTTATAAGTTTACATGATATACTTGCTTATAATCTTGTTGTAATTTAATCTATACCTTCACATCATGAAACTTGTGAGGGTTGATTACATGGTAAGTAACATACTAACCCCTTTCACAAGAATCATGATGAAAATACCTCACATCCTTTATAATTGATTTATAGTGATGTTGTAGGAGCTCTTAAAAATATATCTCTTAATATTTATTTATACTCTGTTACTTTTATTAATTATTACATTAAAATTATTTAGTCATATTTCATTAAAATAAAATTAGATGTATTGTCTAAATTCAAAGAATTTAAAGATATGTTTAAAAAGCATATGTTTTTGATATTAAGAGATTAAGAACTGATAATGGTGGTGAATATATTAGTAAAGAGTTTGATTCTTTTTGTATTAACTATGGTATTTAAATAAAATTAACAACTCCTTGTTTCTCGCAACAAACTAGTATTGTTGAAAGGAAAAATTGCCCCATTATTGAGATGAAAAGAACAACATTACATTATACAAATATTTCTCATGGTTATTATGGGCCGAAGCCATGAATACTAATGTGCATATTCTGAATAGAATCCTTGCTTAATCTTTACATTTTTATACATAAAAAAAAATCATGTATGCTCATAACATTTGATTTGATTTGATAAAAAAAATTGTTGTTACTTTAGAGATACTAACTATATTGATAGTGTCTCATTTACATTATATATATTAGTAAAATGATTTATTTTAACTCTTTAAAATGTTTATTATAATTATATTTTAATAAATATATATTTATCTTAGATGAAAAAATAAAAAATATATATAAATATTATGTTTATTTTCAATTTTTATGAGTTAGCATGGAAATACATTATATGTAAAACATCATGCTTAATTTGACAAAATTATCATATTTAGTTATAGTATTTGGTAAAAATATCATGCTTAGTAAGTTTATATCATTTATGTGTTAATGATTTCATTTGATTATTGAGAAAATTTCATGCTAATATGCTTAGATACTCTCATTTGATTGTTTTATTATTTAATTGTTTATGCTAACATTCTTATATGCTTCATTTGGTAATAAGATATGTTATGAAATGTGAAGTGTAGATGAAGTTTGTATTATTAGATCTTAATTATTTACATTACTAATCATTTTATTCATACATATCTGAAAATATTTAATTCAATCTTATATATGTTTGATTGGATGATGGCATTTCATGCTAAAATTATACACATTTGATGTATGAGAGGTTATTCCTCAATCTTTGGTTGAAGCATATTAAATTTTCAAAGTTTTTGATAATTCTCAAAAAATAAAATGAGCTATTGTTAATAGGATATCTAATATTTGGCTAAACTCAATATCATGTTATTAGTAAATTATTGTATGCACATTGCTTGATAGTTGGGGACACTCATCTTGTTAATATTGGAGACGTATAATAATGAATTGCATAAAATAACTTATTGATGATGAGATGATGGTAAGAATATACACATTGTCTATTATTATGGAATTTAAGTCAACCCAATAAAGTCATGCAAAAATAATTAATATAACAATAAATTTAACAATATACAACACTACAAGATCACCAGGGATCACGTTGCATACTAACCACTTACATTAAGTGAAAACTTCATTTTTTATAAACATGAGTAAAAAGGATAGTAATTTTTACATGTGAGTGAGACATGGAAATTGTAAACTAAGGAATAGATAGTAATGAACAAATGGTCACTACGAGGAAAAGAGATTTATAAATATATATTAAGGTCATCCTAGTTTATGGATGGTTGAGATTTAGTGATGAAAATCCTTCAGTTTGTCAATGGATAGGTTTGAGTGAACTCCAAGAGAAAATTCTATGTGACAATTTATGGAAATTAAATTGTTAAAATAAGAAAGACACATTGTTTTAAAATTAATGGTGTATCTTTGGTGAAATAATAGATTATGAAATTAATATGTAATTCTAATATTAAATAGGACACATGGCCACTTAGCTTTGGCTACTAGGAATATATTAAAAAAATTGAGATAAAATTCATTGAATAGATTGTGTAGTGATTGAAGTGTCACAACTTGTATAAGGTAATTTTAATTATTTTTTTGAAACCTTTTTTTTCATTATATTAGTTTAAATTCCTTTTGTTTTAGATGTTTACACTTATTTATTTTACATTTTTTGGTTAGGATGTAGCTTATTTATAAGATCTATAGATTTTGTATTAATGAAAAATATTTTTCTTTGATAATTTACATTTCATGATGCACCTACTTTATAGCCTATTTTTACATTATAATTATCTTTGTATTAAGTTTTCCATCCTATATGATATAATTATGTGAGTTAGAGAAAAAATAATAACATAAATTTGCATTTAGAAGTATATTTATGTCCACTAAAACCATGATTACTTTGCTATGTAGTATAGAGGCATCTTCTAAGGTGATAGGAAAGGTGGATAAAGTCAAAATACCAATGTCATATTTGTTTTTACTAGGTGAATTTGTCTCTTTTCTATACATGCTTATTTCTTATTAAACATGTGATAAAATTCTATTTAACCACATGGTCTTATCTGTAAGAGTTGTGGTTTGGGGACCCCATTCTATGTGACATTATTGAGGCATTTGAATTTTCTATTGTATCTTTATGCCATTGGGAATATAACTATTTTGAAGGATTTGATTACAATTTATTAGTTTTGTTTTATATTTCTCCTCTTTATTTTCACTTTGTTCATACTATTTTTTTTGAATATACCGATATACGATCTTTCCTTATTTTATTCATTGGCTGTAGTTAAATCATAATAATGAGTAAAAATAAAATTATGCTATTAATTTAGAAATAAAGTATTGGGGTGAAATTCAGTAGGTAGTTTAGTAAGATCTTAACATAGTAGTCAGGGGATTTTTCACTTCATTCTTATTGATAATTTGTACTTGTCATAAAGGTAGTTAGGTGGAACATGGTACAAAAACATCTCCTTATATGGTATCATTTTATAATCAAGCTAAAATCATAAAATGAGAAAGAAAACATATAGTGTTAGGCTGCATGTGTTTTGGTTCCTATTTTAGTTTCAATATATTTAAAGAAAATATTAAAACAATGTTAGTTCTATTTTTATTGGTGGAAGAGTTAAATTTTAAAGTTTAATATGTTGTCATTAATTTATTGAATTATCTAATATAATATGGCATTCTTAGGAAAAAAATAAATATTTTCCATTTATTAAGAAATTAGAAATCACTGTGATTGTTTTTTAGGATCAATGTATTTCATTATCTTTGTTAAAAAGACATGAATTTAGAATAATAGGATTTACATTTCTTAATATTTATTAATTATGTGGTATGCATCGAGGGTGAAGTGACTAAGGTTAACTAATATGAAAATGGGATTTCAACTACCATTGGAACTCTATTGTGAACTTTTGAACCCACTATTATGATTAAGGCCATTAGATAGACATCATCAGTTGAGCATGAGGTTAAGATAATCAAATATCATGAGTTAAAATAAGCTCAAAAGGATGTCCAAAATAATGGAATTAGTCCCTATCTACATGGTGGTTCTCAACTTCACAATACATAGCATAAAAAACATGACTGATGTGATAAAAAATATGAAGGATGTTGAGATAAAAAAATTTAAAACTTGAACCTTGATGGCCATGTTTGACAAACCATAGTAAGAAATGTGAAATTTAGTGAATAAAAAAGAATAGACTAGGAATGATTTAACTAATATAAGGTTTCATGAATTAACCACTGTTGAGTGCCTTATTTGTGGAGGGACATACTATGTGTTAGAGTGTTCATAGAATTCATAACCATAATTAGATCAAGATCAATATAGTAGTAAAAAAGATGATATTCCTAATCACTAATTTGAAATAACAGTTTAAAGTTACCATGATGAACGCCAAACCACATGTAATGTCCCCAATTTTCTAGTATAATGGTTTAATTAATTAATTATATTATTATGAAAATAAAATTGACTTCTTCTAGAAGTTTCCTGGGATGGCTTTAAAAAGAAGGGGAAAGCAAAGCATTGGCATTATCTAATATCTTCTTTTGCAAAAATTATTCTGAGAAGCTTGAATCAGTGATTCAGCTGGAAATCTCTGAGGACGAAACCCTTCAGTAGATTGGCGAAGAGTTGGACGAAACCCCAGCGCTTTGTCGGAGGTGGATTCGAGACGGAATCCAGATTGTGCATATTGGTCAGATTGGGAGCTTCAGAGGCCATCCACAGAGTATACCAGGGTTCAGCCTATGCAAACGGGTTCCAGGTTTTTATTCCCAGTTTAGTGGTTATTATAATAATTGGGTTTTGAGACCAATTTGTAATAATTTTACAAACATCTGGACTATAGTATGAGCTACATTCGGTTTTATATCTTTGTCTAATTGATTGAATGCTGTAATTAGTGGAAATCAAATTTATTTGCTTTCAATCCTAGTTTGGGATCTTTCAGTGGTATCAGAGCCATGCATCTTGCCAGCCTGTAGGGGTAAAACTGTTTTATTTCTATGCATCCTGGAAGATTTGATAGAAGCCATAAATATTTTACACGTAGTAGAGCTCAGTACGAGCGAGAGTTGGGTTCAGGATAGCCACCTATCATGGCCGAAGAACAGAGGAATGCCCATAGAAACCAGGATGAAGAAGAAAGGGAGATGATGAGGACTCTCATCACTACCCAGCCCAGGATTGTTCAGGCTCTAGATAGATTACAGGATACCATGGAACGTTTAGAGGTGGATAGACACAGAGGTAGAAGGAATAGATCAGCTTCAGTAACTAGTAGTGATCATACCCATCACTCCAGTCAGCATAGTCACCATTCCCGTTCTTCAGTGGGGAGTTCCCGTCATTCCTCTAGGCATCATCATCATCATCATCATCATCATCATCATCATACACCTACTCCTAATAGACCATTACTGCCTCAGTTTGTTCCAGGTGGACAACCAGCACAGGTGGAACCACCAGAGATGGGGTTCCAAGAGTCCGTTTTGGCAGCCACAGCAGAGTGGAGAGCTTTACCCCCAGAGGTTAGGGAGGTTTTTCCTCTTCCCCAGTATTGTGCACAGCGTAGGGACACAGCGAGACTCAGGGGAGATCGGGGTAATAGACCACCACAGCAGCAGCATAATCATGACCTCAATAGAGCTACGGGGAAGATTACATTGGCTTCATATAATGGCACTGGAGAGACCAGTGCAAGAGCTTGGGTCCACAAGCTGGACATATATCTTTCTTTGAGGCCCATGCCTGAGCGGGAGGCCATTCAGTTTGCAGTGTTACATCTAGAGGGGATTGCATATGATTGGTGGCACCATGGATTGGTCACCCAGGATCACGCCTTAGTTCACTCCTATGCTGAGTTCACGGAGAGACTTATTGCACGGTTTGACCGTAAGGATACAGAACTTTACTACAGGGAGTTGGCTCATCTTAGACAGAGTGGACACGCAGAAACTTATATTAATGAGTTTCAGCGTATTGCGGTTATGGTACCTGATATGCCTCAGAGACGGAGTGTGATGTTATTTATTGAGGGGTTACAGGATAGACTTAAGGGACTGGTACGTGCTTTCCAACCAGCCACTCTTAAGGATGCCATTGATGTGACATTAAGACTGGATACTGTACCCACTTCTTATCAGGGTGATAAGAAAATAGCTACGGAATCTAGGCCTATACAGAAGGCCAATACACCACAAATTAAGGAAGGGCCATCCCCTACAAATCCTTGGATGAATCAGGAGACTAGGAATGACTTGAGGAGGAAAAAGTTATGTTTTTCCTGCAAAGACCCATGGGAACCAGGCCACCGTTGCATGGGTAAAGGAAAGGTTCATTTGATTGAAGTAACTTCTGAGTGTGGAGATGAGGAGGTTCCTGATACGGACATTGAGGATAATATTGAGCAGGATCAGTTACAGTTGGAGTTAGACACCCCAGAGCCTTTGGCATCAGCAAAAGCAATTATGGCTACTCTCTCCAGTTATCCTAACTTTCATGCCTTTCAGTTGAAAGGTACACTTGAGGGTAAGTGGGTAGTGAGCTTGGTAGATACAGGTGCTACACATAACTTCATTGACCGGAAGTTAGTGGGAAGGCGTGGATTACAGTATGAAAAGTTTGGTGGTTTCGGGGTAAAGGTGGCAGATGGTGCAGTATTGAGTTGTACCAGACGGATTCCACAGCTCAGCATTCAGATGGGGACTTACACTTTGACCGATGATTTTTATGTGTTTCCTTTAGAGGATTATGATGTGGTCTTGGGCATGCAGTGGTTACAGGGTATTGGGCGCTACATTATTGATCACCGCCGTATGCAGCTAGAATTCCTTTCTGGGGGAAGGAAGATCATCTTGAAGGCAGCACAAGATGGAGGACCTAAGGAGGGGTCATCTCACAGGATGGAGTCCCAATTTACAGGTGGTGTGGTAACTAATTCTATTGGTTGCCGGGGATTTTCCTTCCCAATTATTAGTCAACATCCTTATGGGGATTGTGAGAGTTTATTAATCAGAGTAGCGCAGCGGCCATTTTCTAAGTCTAAGGTATGTGATGGTGAATTTGCTAACTACATATTGAGGTTTATCACACTACTCTCTAGAAGAAACAAAGTGAATGTAGTCACAGATATTTTCCAGCCTGGTGTTTCTGACAGAAGAATTTGCAAATTTTTGAGATTAACATGGCACCCAGGTAGTTGGCATTGGGCATCAGGAGCGAATTGCTTGAGGACAAGCAATCTCTGAGAAGGGAGGACTGTAATGTCCCCAATTTTCTAGTATAATGGTTTAATTAATTAATTATATTATTATGAAAATAAAATTGACTTCTTCTAGAAGTTTCCTGGGATGGCTTTAAAAAGAAGGGGAAAGCAAAGCATTGGCATTATCTAATATCTTCTTTTGCAAAAATTATTTTGAGAAGCTTGAATCAGTGATTCAGCTGGAAATCTCTGAGGACGAAACCCTTCAGTAGATTGGTGAAGAGTTGGACGAAACCCCAGCGCTTTGTCGGAGGTGGATTCGAGACGGAATCCAGATTGTGCATATTGGTCAGATCGGGAGCTTCAGAGGCCATCCACAGAGTATACCAGGGTTCAGCCTATGCAAACGGGTTCCAGGTTTTTATTCCCAGTTTAGTGGTTATTATAATAATTGGGTTTTGAGACCAATTTGTAATAATTTTACAAACATCTGGACTATAGTATGAGCTACATTCGGTTTTATATCTTTGTCTAATTGATTGAATGCTGTAATTAGTGGAAATCAAATTTATTTGCTTTCAATCCTAGTTTGGGATCTTTCACCACAGTGGTTAAGACTACATTTAATATTGGTTCCATTATTATATCTATATTAATAGACCAAGGTGATAATAGTTTTATTATTTCACCTATTATTTTGTAAAGGAATTTCTTTGCAAGAATGTAGAAATAGGAATTATACAATTTAGAGATGGCCTCAGGAGCAAAGTTATCTATTTTCTTGGTATTAATGTATTGACACTAATGTTTGGGAATCATTATAACCTTATTGACATTTTAATGCACTTTTATAGGATAATATGAATGACATTCTTAGGAAAAAAATAAATATTTTCCATTTATTAAGAAATTAGAAATCACTGTGATTGTTTTTTTGGATCAATGTATTTCATTATCTTTGTTAAAAAGACATGAATTTAGAATAATAGGATTTACATTTCTTAATATTTATTAAGTATGTGGTATGCATCGAGGGTGAAGTGACTAAGGTTAACTAATATGAAAATGGGATTTCAACTACCATTGGAACTCTATTGTGAACTTTTGAACCCACTATTATGATTAAGGCCATTAGATAGACATCATCAGTTGAGCATGAGGTTAAGATAATCAAATATCATTAGTTAAAATAAGCTCAAAAGGATGTCCAAAATAATGGAATTAGTCCCTATCTACATGGTGGTTCTCAACTTCACAATACATAGCATCAAAAACATGACTGATGTGATAAAAAATATGAAGGATGTTGAGATAAAAAAATTTAAAACTTGAACCTTGATGGCCATGGTTGACAAATCATAGTAAGAAATGTGAAATTTAGTGAATAAAAAAGAATAGACTAGGAATGATTTAACTAATATAAGGTTTCATGAATTAACCACTGTTGAGTGCCTTATTTGTGGAGGGACATACTATGTGTTAGAGTGTTCATAGCATTCATAACCATAATTAGATCAAGATCAATATAGTAGTAAAAAAGATGATATTCCTAATCACTAATTTGAAATAACAGTTTCAAGTTACCATGATGAACGCCAAACCACAGTGGTTAAGACTACATTTAATATTGGTTCCATTATTATATCTATATTAATAGACCAAGGTGATAATAGTTTTATTATTTCACCTATTATTTTGTAAAGGAATTTCTTTGCAAGAATGTAGAAATAGGAATTATACGATTTAGAGATGGCCTCAGGAGCAAAGTTATCTATTTTCTTGGTATTAATGTATTGACACTAATGTTTGGGAATCATTATAACCAAATTGACATTTTAATGCACTTTTCTAGGATAATATGAGGTGGTAAACGGAATGGAATTGTTCAATAACCATAAGATAGTGATGAATATATTTGAAAAGAAAGAAATATGTTTGGTTGACGATGGTCAAGCCACAAGGATTTAATGGATTAAAAAACCCATTTCATCAAGATTTAGCAAACCCATGCATCTTAAGTGATCAATACCCAAAAAAATAAACTCTCAAATTTATGTTATCAACATTTTTAGAGGATGGTGATAAACCATATTTGAGTGATTACATGCCATTTATTAAGCATGTGGTTACATATCATTCGTGTGTGCTTCAATCTTAAGGAAAATTATTACGAGGATATTTTTATATGTGACATTACTTCAGGGTTTGAATGTTCTATTTTAGATTTATTTCATTGTGAATACATATATGTTGAAGGATTTGATAACCATTTATTTGTTTTATTTTTTATTACTCTTAGTGATTTCCCCTTTTATCATATTATTGTTTTTTGAATAGATCCATATATGACCTTTCCCCATTTAGATTATTAGTTATAGTTGAATTAGAATAATGAATTACAAGGAAATTTGGGATGAGTTTGGGGAAAGAATATTGAGATAACATTCAATGGGTTGTTTAGTATGATCTTAGTAGGGTTGTTAGAGGATTCCTCACTTTCATTTTATAGAAAATTTTCATTCACCATGATGGTGGTCAAGTAGGACATGAAATGAAAACATCTCCTCATTTGGTATTTATTTTAATAAAAAAGATATCAGCCAAAGAGAAATAAAACTTTTGGTTTCATAGTATAGGCATTCTGACTTTTATTTCAATTTTTAATATATTGAAAGAAAATATTAAAACTATTATAGTTTGATATTTATTTGCTTAAGAGTGAAATTATGAAGTTCCATATAATATGTTTATTTCATTGAGTTCTCTTATATAATTTAGAAATATTAAGAATAGAAAATAATAACTTTCTAATTATTAATATATTGAAAATCATTATTATTGTTTAATCTTGTTTCTATTTCAAAAGAAATACACATTTTTAAGTATTGAAAAAATAAATAATAATAATATTATTTATTTATTATATAAATATATTTTACATTTATCTATACATATATTAAGCATCAAATTCATTCAATCCTCGTTGACTTCTCATCAACATCTTTATTTTTCTCTAACTATTTTTGCTAGCTTATCTTTCACTTTCACTTAAAACATTAGCTATATATATATATATATATATATATATATATATATATATATATATATATATATATATAATAAAAGTATTTATATTAATTTATATTTTAAATATATTTATGTAAAAGATGATGAAATATATTATTCTCAATACATATATATTATATTGGATTTTGTGATATAAATGAAATAAATATATATCAAGAATGATATCTCTCTACATACTTTATATAAATTTATCTAAAATATATATAATCTAAATCTTCCACTCTTTACATGTAATTTAAAAAAAAAAAAAAAAAAAAACTAAAACTAAAACATTATAAAATATTTATATAAAATTCTTTTTGACCAGAAATTTGAGATGTATATCTCAATCCAAAAAGTTAAAGATTCAAATTCTATTCAAACCGATAATTTTATCATACAATTCATTATCAAATGTGATTATATTATGAAAAAATTAAGAATAAATCCTAAACTCAAAGTGTTAAAATAATTACTTACAAAATATATCTTTAAAATGAATAAAATCTCATAATTAAAAATAAAAATAAAAATATAATATTCATAAAAATTATATATATATATATATATATATATATATATATATATATATATATATATATATATAATGATATTTATTTATAATAAATATTTATAATTATATTTAAATACAAAAGTCTTCCATTTCAACTTAGCTAAAGAGTATAATAGGAAAAACATAATATTAAATCATAACATTTATTATTATAATACTTTTGAAAATGTTATAAAATCTTTTAATCATCCATTTCACTTATAAAAATTATTTGAAGTTATGTTTAGATATGATAATGAAAAAAAATTATAAAATTAATTTCAATATTAATAATATAATTTAGATAAACAAAATATTCTCATCATATTCACATAAATACATTAATCTATCAAAATAACACACTGTTTTAGGAAGACATTAGATATTGAATGTTGGATCTTCAATCCTAAATTTTCTAATTTATGAATGTTCGTATGCAGCCCAATAATTTATGTTTATGGATTTACAGTGATTAGAGGCCTGCTGGAAGACATAATGTTTAAGGAAGACATTAGGAATATTGAATGTGGCATATCCAACATAAAAGAATTACTCCTAAAAATTATCTTAAATTAATGTAGTGCAATGAAAACTTAAATAAAAATACAATTAATAAAACATAATACGATTGATAACATTTATTATAATAACACTTTTGAACAATATTACAGTTATCCTTTATCATCCACGGCACCCACAAGAACTGTGTGCAGTTGTGCTTCGGGATGATAACATCGATCTCCTTCCCTTATTTAAATATTCTCAAAAACATACGAAATTAATATTAAAACATAAAACCACATATATTAAACTGGAAAGGAGGAGTAGGAGATCAACAGTCGCAGCCCAAATCTTGCTTCCCAGCCAGACGCTCTTCAACCTCCTTAAACTTTTATGACACAAAGTATACGACTTCAGTGATTTTATCGTCAACTGTTAATAACAGAGCGACTTCTCTTCCTTTAGCGTTCAACTCAACTCCAGCATACATTTCTGGATTATATGAACCGTCTGCAGAAATTCAATTAACAATCAGCGAAGATTATTACCCAATTAAAACCAGAAGAAGCTATTAGTTATTTATTTTCTAAAATGAGTGAGATTAACTTACCTGATGGTCTTGATGCATTCGTTTTAACTAGTAGCATTTCTCCCATATTGCTGTATTCTTGAGCAACGTTATATCCATAGCCGCTGCCATCCACGGATCCATCCAGAAGGCGTGGGATGGTCCACGTTTGAAGGATATTTTGCTTTTTAATCTCTTCAAGATTGCTTCTCACTTCATCCACAGAAGCCAAACGCCACTGATCCGATATTTTGCTTGCATCCCTACTAGAGACCTTCTGAAATTCCATTCTAGCAATTATGTTTTCAAACAACACGCAAATCACAATGCATGAGTTGGCATTGTTTGCAGCGAATTTATAGAGATGAATGAAGTGTACTGCAGCCAAACATTTACATTTACACCAGGTTACAGCAAACCTTCGATTCTGTCATACAATTATTTACATGTGAATTCCACAGAATATTAATACGCTCACATGTTTGAAACGTGATCCACTATAAGTAAAAGCAACTTCACTTTGTCCTTTTTTTCAATTACAAAACAAAACAAAACAGGGTGGCTTTTTCGCTTTGGATCACGTGGACTTTGATTCAGACGTACAATTTACACGCGAATTCTACACATTATTATATATGCTCCAAACAAAATTCAATTGAAAGGTTCTTGGCTCATGTGGTGTTTTCCTGAAATTCGATTATAAGGCCCACAAAACTGGACCACATATGGGTTTGGTGTTATTTGAATCTACAATTTCTTATTGCCTTGAAGTATAAGGCCCACAAAAATTTTCACATGTTCTTTTTAAAATTAATATTATAGATTTGAGATAATGGTTTATGTCCAGTAAACATTCTTGCACATGCACATGAGAGCTCTTGGTTTATATGGTCCCTTCACAAAAAATTTATGGATCAGCTCATGACATATGGAGTACTTCTTAAATAATTGAATTTAAAGTTTTTTAGTTATGTGGTACTTTCACAAAAAATAATCTAAAGCTACCTAATTGGAACATCTAGAGGCCTACAAAATTTTCCACATGTTATTTGATCACTAATATCATAAATTTTAGATAATAATACATTTCCGAGCAATGTCGCTATTCTTGTACATTACATTATTTGGCTTATGTAATGCCTCCTAAAAATTTAAATGGAATGGCTCTTGGCTCATGTGGTGTCTCCAAAATAAATAAATTGAAAGGTCCTTGGCTCATGTGATGCCTCTACAAAAATTGAATCTAAAGCTATCCCATTGGACCACCTCGGCTTAGTGCTATTTGACCCTACAACTTGTTGTCTTAAGGTACATTGTCCACAAAGTTTTTCACATGTTCTTTTGAACATAAATGCCATGGATTTTAGTTATTGGTAAATATGTGAAAAATGTATATAAGCATTTAGTATCTAATGAGTGCATATATATTCAAATTATTCACAAATGTATTTTGACAACATTTTGCTTTAGATCATGTGCAATTTCTTAAAAAATAATTCATGCTAGTGATAAAAACATCCTATTATCCATCAATGCATATGCACAACCTCACCTAACATCACCTTGGATTAGGCCCATTGTTAATTATTAATTGTTTTTCGACCATTTAATTGATACATTATATGTGACATGGAATTGTGTTTTGTTTCATGTGCCTTTTGATTATTTCACATTGGATCTCAAGAAAAGAGAAATATATTCTTGTGATGAGTAAGAATTTGGCTACTCCATTGGAACACTTGGGCTTAGTGACCTTCTGAAATTCCATTCTAGTAATTAAGTTCTCAAACAACACTCAAAACACAATGCATGAGTTACGATTGTTTGCAGAGAATTTATATAGATGAACGAAGTGTACTGCAACCTAGCATTTATGCTAGGTTACCTAAAACCATGGATTTTAACCCTCAATTTACATATTTTACACCATGTTACAATAACCCTTTGATTATAACTTGTAATTTACACACGAATTAATACGATCAAATGTTTGAAAGCAAAACACCACTCTATTTTATAAATAAAAAGGATGAAGTGAAGTTTATTTTTATGATAGTGGACCATGTAGACTTGGTGTTATTTGAACCCATGTTTTATTAGTTACTTGTACTTATTGAAAGTTTCTTGGCATATGTGGTGTCTCCAAAAATATGAAACTAAATGCACTCTATTGGACCACCTGGGCTTATTGTTATTTGAGCCTACAACTTGTTGCCTTAAGGTATAGGGCCAACAAAACTTTCCATGTGTTCTTTTTAGAATTGATTTTATAGATTTCACATAATGATACATATCTTAATAATGAAAATATTCTTGTACATAAGGGATCTTGGATTGTGGAGTGTCCCCACAAAAAAATAATTTAAATCTATTCCACTTAAACACTTAGGATTAGTGTTTTTTAACCTACAATTTATTGCCTTAATATACAAGGCCCAAAAAAATTTCCATGTGTTCCTTTGAGTACCAATGTCATGGATTTAGTTTATGATACATCTACTATTAATATATATTATTGCTCATGAGGCATCTAAAATTATGTGGTGCCTACCCAAAATATTATTCGGATGGATCTTGGCTCATGTGGTACCTCAAAAAAAAATGAATCGAATGGTTCTAGGCTAATGTCGTGATGAAATTAGAATCTAGAAGATTAAATTTTAAATAGCCCTAATTTTATTAGAATTTATTGAGTACTAATATCTATTGATTTTTTCATGAATGAGTTAAAAGCATCAAACAAAATTATTTAAATAAAACTCAATTCAAAATTGGAATTGACATGTAAAATTTAAAAAGTTAGATAAATAAAAAATATACCTAGAGTTAATTAACCCTCTTATTTTTAGATGTTTATATTTTTAGAAGCTTTTACATGTTGTATCAAGAAAAATGTTTTGATGTATATTCATTAATAGAGAATGTGAATATATATAACACAAAAATAGTTGAATAGTTACCAACTGCATCAACTATAGTTACATAACCATCAAACCTTAGATTAACTAAGTTATTTATTATTTTAAAAAAATGCAATATATTTCAAAATACACTAACATTCCCCTCTTTATTACATTGTTTTTATAAATTTACCCCCAAAATATATCAATTTTTGCCTTGTTAAGTGACTTGGTGAATATATCTATTATCTTCAAATCTACTGGGTAGTATTAGAGTTGAAAGTGGTGTTTCAAGACTTGTTCTCAAATTTAATGACATTGAACCTCAATTTGTTTGGTTCTTTCATAAAAAAATATATTCTTGACAAGCTTCAAAACACCATGGTTGTCATGGAAAAGGATTGGCGGCTGATCTTCAGGAATATCTATGTCATACAAAATGTGACATAACTAAATTACTTCTTACATACTTGTGTGACATGATATTTTACCTCTACAAATGATAGAATAATTGCATATTCCTTCTTAATAATCCATGAAATTAGTCTAAATTTGAAATGAAAGATATATCATTACGCTGATTTCATGTCATCAACAAATCATGCATTATTCAAGTCTGTATAACCCTATAAGAATAAATGTGAGTTCTTCTTGTATTCTAGACCATAATCTCTTGTACATCAGACATATCTCAAAAATCACTTTATTTAAACCTAATGACATTTATTTATATCCTATATAAATATAAAAAGATAGATGACAACAAACATATGTTTAGTCTTGTATATGTCAAGTAGATAAGACTCCCAACAAGTTGCTTGTATTGAGTTCCGTCTACTTGAGGTAAAACTTGAAATCAATAAAGTTGTAAAACTTTCTCCATGGTAGTTGACAATAGTTTATAATTTGTCATATCATATTTCTCAAGTAGTGCCTTGGCATATTTCATCTGTGAGATAAGAATTTAATTCTTCTTTTGCCATATCTCCAAGCCAATATAGTAATGAAGTAGCCCTGAGTCTATCATGTTGAAGGATTTATTCAAGTCATTGTTTACATCTTTAATGAGATCATCTGAGATGCATGTGATCACAAGATCATCCATATACTGAAACAAGAATTATAATATCTATTCCTACCTTCTTGATATACAAATTATCTTACAAAGTAGTGCAATACAATGATTTGACATTGAAACTTAAATAAACATATAATTAATAAAACATAATATGATTGATAACATTTATTATAATAATAATTTTGAACAATATTACAATTATCCTTTTCATCATCCACCTCACCTATAACATAAATCTCCTTTCCTTAAAATATACTAAATTAATATAAAAACATAAAATTGCATATATTATATTAGAAGGGAGGACTAGGAGATCAATAGTGGTAGCCCAAATCTTGCTTAATCTTAAGGATAAATCATTTCTCTTATCAAGGCACCCTTCAACTTGCTAAAAATTATATAACACAAAGTATATGATTTCAGTGATTTTATCATCAAATTTTAATAATAGAGTGACATCTCTTCTTTTAGCATTCAACTCAAGTCCAACGTACATTTCTAGATTGAATGAACTATCTACTAGAAAATCAATTAACAACATTCTACTTTAGATCATGTGTAATTTCTTAAAATTTTCTCATGCTAATGATAAAAACATCATATTGTCCATCACTGCATATGCAAAGCTTTGCCTAACATCACCTTAGATTAGGCCCATGTTTAAGTATTAATCTATCTTGGACCATTTAAATGATAGATTAGATGTGATATGAAATTGTGCTTTGTTTCATGTGCCCTTTGATTATTTAACATTGGATTGTAGGAAAAGAGATATATATTTTTGTGATAAATAATAATGTGGATAATCTACTAGAAAACCTAGGCTTAGATACCTTCTAAAATTGCATTCTAGTAATTAAGTTCTCGAAAAACACTCAAAACACAATGCATGAGTTACAATTATTTGCAGAGAATTTATATAGATGAATGAAGTGTAATACAACCTAGAATTTGAGCTAGGTTACCTAAAACCTTGGATTCAACCCTCAATTTCCACATTTTACACCATGCTACAACAAAATATTTGATTATAACCTATAATTTACACATGAATTCCACATAATATTAATACGCTCAAATGTTTGAAAACAAAACACCACCCTATTTTCTAAATAAAAAGGATGAAGTGAAGTTTATTTTCATGATAGTGGACCATGTAGACTTGGTGTTATTTGAACCTTCTTATTATTAGTTACTTGTACCTATCGAAAGGTTCTTAGCATATGTTGTTTCT
The DNA here is from genome assembly GCA_037957365.1 of Torreya grandis. Lineage (NCBI taxonomy): Eukaryota > Viridiplantae > Streptophyta > Pinopsida > Cupressales > Taxaceae > Torreya > Torreya grandis. Next base: position 6,884,149 of record JARHVA010000068.1, read on the forward strand.
CCAAAAAAAAATTGAAACTAAAAACACTCTATTAGACCACTTGGGATTAGTATTATTTGAGCCTATAACTTATTGCCTTAAGGTACAAGTCTGACAAAACTTTTCATGTGTTAATTTTAGAATCAATTTTATGAATTTTAGATAATGGTACATATCCTAACAATGAAGATATTCTTTCACATAAGGGATCTTGGATTATGTGATCCCTTCAAAAGAAAATTAATCTAATGTCTCTTGGCTTGTGTGGTACCTCCAAATAAGTTAAATTGAAATATTTTTAGCTCATGTGATGTCTCCACACAAAAAAATTAAATATATTCCACTTGAACACCTAGGATTAGTGTTTTTTAAACCTACAATTTTTTTCCTTAAGGTACAAGGCCCACAAAATTTTCCACATGTTCCTTTGAACACTAATGTCATGTGTTTAAATAATGTATGAATTATGTATGACCTCCACAGAACATTATTTGTAAGAACTTGGCTCATGTGGTACCTTAGAAAAAAAATGAATCAAATGGTTCTTGGCTCATGTGGTGATGAAATTAGAAATTAGAAAATCATATTTTTAGTAGCCCCAATTTTCTTAGAATTTTAGTACTAATATCTACTGATTTTTTTTATGAATGAATTAAAATCATCACATAAAATTATTTAAATAAAACTCAATTCAAAATAGGAGTTGACATGCAAAATTAAAAAAAATAAATAAATCAAAAATATATGTAGAGTTAACTGACCCTATTATTTTTAGATGCTTCTATGTTTAAAAATTTTTACATGTAAGCTCAAATGGGCCTAAAAATATCCACTTATTCCATACACACCAAATTCACAATAATGGATGAATTTCAACTCAATTTTAATTTTGTTTTCAAATATATCTAGTTTTTTAAATTTTAAAATTATTAAAAAAATACAAGAATGCAATTTTGGATCCTTATATGGTCAATTATCACCTTCAAACTATATGGAAATGTAGAACAAATTTCTAAGGTGAGTGTAAAAACTAAAATTTGATCAGTAAATGCTTGACAATGATTTAAGGTATTTCTTAAGGAATGAGAATTTTTTGGAAGTGTATAATTGTAGGAAAATATTTTAATATTAAAGTATATGGAACATAAGTGTGATAGGAAAAATTTAAGGAATAACATAGAATCTACTAGTAATTAATGATTTTTTTTCAAATCTAACAATTTTAAGGATATTTTATAAGTAAATTTGGTGAATATTTTTTTGAAAACTTCTTTATTGGTGAATCTAAAATTTTCAAAATTTGTCTAAAAATAGTCAGTTGGAAAAAAATAGCCCCTAAAAATTACCCTAAAATGTTTGTCCTTGACATCTATACCTTGCTTGGCCAACTCATTATTATTATCATCATTTATCTATTTAAAATCCATCAAAGTCAATAATAACATCTTTTATACTTTCCTAATTTAATCCTATTCATCCCTAATCAATAAATAATCCACTATTAATTTAGTCTTAAAAGCCTCTATCCATTTTGGACAAGTGTGTAGTATGAAAACATGGATGCACTTCTTACTTTTCCACTAGTGCATACTATTTTCCCTTACATCAAAGGCTAGTTTTTAAAATTTACATGCTTCTTAATGGCTTTCTCGGGCACAACAATAGGTTAATTATTAAAAAAATTGAAATATTATTATATAAAGGCACATCAAGTGTCTCATTTGAAACCCCTAACAACTCTATCTAACATTCTCTTAAAAATGTAAATTCAAAACCATCCATATATTAAACAAAGATCCCTAATGCAATTTTATTAGATTACTACAATCATTGACCAAGTTAATATTGTTTTGTTATAGGTTGAGGACATCCTTCAAGCACTTAATCAAATTTTATAGTTACATTAATATGATCTTCCCTAAATGGAAAACTACGTTGACCTAAGGTTAACTTATACTATGTAGCTAACACTCAATAAACAAGGGATTGTCTACAAATATCTTAGTCATATCCCACTTCCTCATTCCTTCCCCCTTTTCGTTTGATCTTTTTTCATGTATTTGTGTAGGCTAGGGTTTTGATTATGTACGTTATTAGTGCATCAAAACATGCTTTGAACATAATCAATAAATATATAGATAAAATTAAACCAACCTAGAATTATAGTTTTAATACACAGTCTAGATAGACAAAGTTTCATTAGTAAATAGTGACACACTGACCTTGTCTATGTACTACATAGTTTTCCTAGGATACAACTAGTTACTTTTTCAATTAACTTTGTGCTTATTAGTTTTCATTGATAGTTCTAGAAAACCATAGTTACCAAATGAATAACACAATTTGAAATAAAAAAGTTTTCAAGGACATGTCTCTAACCCAATCATTCTCCTCTAGTTGGGAATAACTCACCTCTTATGAGTTACCCTTATTATACGCGTACCATTTATACGCATCAATATTATTCAACTCCTATTTTTTATAGATAATTTAGGGATAATTATACTTCTTCCAATATAAATAAATCAATTACAAAAACCACACATCTAGGATAACATCTACAAGAAGGTGATAGAGTATTAAAATGTCCTAACCAGTTGATAATGAACCAACATAAAGCATAATACATAGAACCACTACCCAAAGGGGATAAAACATAACCAAAAACTAACTAGGGGAAATGATCCTAGGAAAGGAAATCACCATAGAGCATAAACTGAGATAAACATAAAAACACATGCACATAGATAAGATACATGTAAGAAAAAAAGAGTCCTTCATCTAATCATTGGGCTACACCATGGTGCTCACAATTAAATTGTCTCATTATTTTCCACTGGGGACTATATCTTGATACCTTTATTAAAATATTTACCTATTTATCCTTATTAAGGGGATCTAAATGATTTCCCAAAATAGGGGCTCACATGTTGGACTCAAGCTGAGCTCACATGGTCAAAGAAGTTGCCTATTGAAAATGAGCCACCATAGTCCCATTAGGCCTTACATACATGGTCCTTAAAGAGGGTGGAAAATGATGGCAACCCCAACCATTTAATCTAGCAACCATGTAGTAACAAACACATGATGTGACTGAGACATCCCCATGATGAATGAAAGGGAGGGTAGGGAAGCCTGCTGGGAGCTCACATCCAAAGAGATAATAATTCAACTAGTCAAAGAGGGGGAGGAAAGGTGAACCTATAATTTATCCACATAATCCAACATAATTTTAAACCACTCCTTGATATCTTAAAATCTATACAAGGGAATAATGCCATAGTTATACTTCCTTGAGAGGGGCTATGACAATGGGACTTTGTCCAAAAAATCCTTAATTCTTGTTTATTGTCTAAGCATGTATCAAGGTTTTATCATCTATTTCATTATCTCTTTCACCATTTCCTTGTCTTCCATAGTGAAGATCATGTTGATGATGAATAATTAAGTCTCCAAGAAAAATAGGCCCACTATGGCCTCGAATACTAGCCTAAATTGAATATAAAAACCTTCTTCAGACGAGATTCACTAATTCTTCCCATGAAAGAAGTTTTCATTATGTCAGAATAAACACACAATAAAGGCTAACTAATAGAAATTTGAACCATGTACAACATCTAAAGAGTTCTAAATTATCCAACACCCAACCCAAGATGATCACTCAAATGGAAGGCCTTAAACTTGAAGTATTCATAATCCACATAAATGCAATCCAACCTACAATAGACTCTAAAATGTGTGAGGATTTTATTTTAGACATGGCCACTTTAGTTTTGTGGACCACCTCCTCTAACACAATGGCTCTATTTTCAAATATCGTTTGATTGTGTTCTTTCTATAACATCCAAATTAGTATAGCTGAATAAGACACTTAAAGACTTGAAAAGGTGTCCTTAATAGGCCCTAGTTTCCAAGAGGCAAGGTAGAGAGAAGTGATCTAGGGCAAGCCCATCTCATCCCTAGTTTAACACATCCAATTTTTACACTAGTCTATTAGATGGTAATTAAACAACAAGTGATTTACATGTTCCTTCCCAGTAAATAAAAAACAAAAAGAGGGCCCTTTTACTCCAATCTTATGCAACCTATCAAATGTTGGTATATTATTCTGAGTAGTTATCCAAGAAAATGCCTTAGCCTTGGGCATCCCATTTTTATTCTAGGATATCATTTTTTCCCAAGAAAAGGAATAGTCCATGAATCTAAAAAATTTTAGCTCATATTGAGAATGTATATACAATATTTGGCTTCTACCCAATGAATTAAATCATTTTTGGAGTTTAGGAAGACTTTTATTTTGAAACATTTTCTAGTTATAATCTATTTTTGACTGTTCATGAATATGAATTCCACCAAATCATTTTATTTCCATTTCATCATAATTTCCCATGGATGGGTAGCTAGGTAATCATACACATTTTGACCCTAATCAGAAGTCAAGAAATCCGTGGCCTCTTCTAGCCTTTGCACACCCTAGATCATCTTGTGACCATTCCATGAGTCACCCCAATAATATGATTTTTTCTCATTGTTGACAATTCAGGAGACATGGTATTTTATTATGAAGTTGAATTTTAAAATGAAATTCCATAGGTGAGAACCCTTGAGGAGGTTGTAAATAGTTAAAATATTAGTGGCTTCATGATCTCCAAAATATTTGCCACAATAAAATTAAGGTTAGGTCCTATGTTTTTGTCACCCTAGCATGTATACAATACCATGAAGTGAATATAAAATTGTTAATATTTTTAAATATTGATTAAAAATACATTAAACATATTACAACTCAAATTATTTAGATCAGGTTGTCAACTTTTATATTTAAAAGTTTATTTGCCAGCTTAACTAATTTAGTGGAATTTATCATATGCACTAAACGAATTTAACATTAATTTAATACTATTTTAAACAAAATAAACCATCAATGCTAACACTTGGGTTTTATATTGTTTTCTGACATTTTTTAAGCATTTGGCCAAAAACATTGAATTGAAAGGTTCTTGGCTCATGTGATGTCCTCAGAAAAATTGAATATAAGTCTATTCTATTAGATCACCTATGGTATTAGTGCTACTTGAATCTAAAACTTATTTTTTATTTAAGGCATAAGGCTCACAAAAAAATTCACATGTTTTTCTTAAAATTAAAATAATGGATTTGATATAATGGTACATGTGCTAACAATGCAAATATTATTGAACATCAAGGATCTTGAATTATGTTGTTCCTTCAAAAAGATTTAATGGATTAGTGCATGTCATGTGTGGTATCTAAAAAATAATTGAATTTAAAGTTTCTTAGCTCATGTGGTGCCTCCATAAAAAATAAATCTAAAGCTAATTCATTGGAATGCCTATAATCCCACAAAAGTTTCCATAAGTATTATTTTAATCACTAATGCCATGGATTATAGATAGGAATTTATTTCCTAGCAATGCAGTAATTCTTGCACATTAGGGCTCTAGGCTTATGTAGTGCCGCCATAAAAATTAAATGGAATAGCTCTTGGCTCATGTGGTACCTCCAATAAAAAAAATCAAATTTAAGGGTCCTTAGCTCATGTGGTGCCTCTAAAAAAATTGAATCTAAAGTTACACCACTAGACCACCTGGGATTAGTGTTATTTGATCCTATAACTTATTGCCTTAAGGTACATTACCTAGAATGTTTTACATGTGTTTTTTTAACAATATTGTTATGGATTTTAGATATTGGTAAATATGTGAAAAATACATATAAAAAATTAGTATCTAATGAGTGCATAAACATTCAAATTATTCAAAAATGTATTTTAACAACATTTTGATTTATATTTCATGTAATTTCTTAAAATTTTCTCATGCTAGTGATAAAAACATCCTATTGGCCATCAATGTGTATGTAAAGTTCCACCTAACATCTCCTAGGCTTAGGGCCTTGGTTAAGTGTTAATTGTGGTTAGACCATTTAATTGATATGTTATATGTGATATGGAATCACAATTTTTTTCATGTGCCATTTGATTATTTCAAATTATATCTTGGGAAAATAGAAATATATTATTGTGATGAATAAGAAATTGGATACTCCACTAGAACACCTAGGTTAGAGAACTTCTAAAATTTCATTAGCAATTAAGTTTTGAAACAACACTCAAAACATATTGCATGAGTTGCCATTATTTGTAGAGAATTTATATAAATGAACAAAGTGTCCTATAATCTAGAATTCATACTAGGTTACCTAAACCTTGGATTCGAACCCTCAATTTCCACATTTTAAACAAATTTAAAACAAACCTTTGATTTTAACCTATAATTTGCACATGAATTTCATAAAATATTATTACGCTCAAATGTTTGAAATAAAAACACCACCCTATTTTATAAATAAAAAGGATGAAATGAAGTTAATTTTCATGATAGTGGACCATGTAGAATTAGTGTTAACTGAACCCACTTGTTACTAATTAATTTTACCTCCAAAAACATTGAATCAAAAGGTTCTTGGCTCATGTGGTGTCTCTAAAAAAATTGAAACTAAAGTTACTCTATTGGAACACTTAGGATTAGTGTTATTTGATCCTAAATCTTGTTCATTAAATTAAAAGGTAAACCAAATTTTCCATTTGTTCTTTTTAGAATTAATTTTATGAATTTGAGATAATGGTAGATATCCTAATAATATAAATATTAATTCACATGAGGTATCTTACATTATGTGGTCCCTTAAAAAAAAATGTAACTGAATAGATCTTGGCTTGTGTGGTTCCTCCAAAAAATATTTATTGAAATATTTTTAATTCATTGGGTGTTTGCACAAAAATTTAATTTAAATCTATTCCATTTGAACACCTAGAATTAGTTTTTTTTTAACCTACAACTTGTTTCCTTAAGGTACAAGGCACACAAGATTTTCCATGTGTTATTTTGAGAAGTAACATCATAGATTTGACATCATAATACATGTCATATAAATTTATATATTATTTCTCATGAGGGATATTAAATTATATGGTGTCCCCATAAAAAATTAATCAAATGGCTCCTGGCTGATGTGGTACATAAGAAAAAATTGAATCAAAAGGTTCATGGCTCATGTGGCGATGAAATTAGAATATAGAAATGCAAATTTTTAATAAACCTAATTTTATCAAAATTTATTGACTATTAATATTTATTGATTCTACATGAATGAATTCGAAGAATAATATAAAATTACTTAAATAAAACTCAATTTAAATCACTCTTATTTTGTAAATTTATTTTATTCTAATTTAAATTTAATTTAATTTTAATTTCTTTAATCCTGTCATTATTATTTTATTTTCTTCTTATCATATAATTTATTTTACTTTATTTGTTTGTGATTGTTTTATTTTTATATTTTTATATTTTTCTTTCCTACTAATTTATTAAGATTTGGTAATATTCGCATGGTTATAATTGGTACTTTTTATATTTTATGTTATTGTGATTTGATTTAGGAGAGATTTCGAAGGATATTTTATATCCTTAAATATAGGAATGATATTCCTATATATTTTTTACTCTTGTATAGAATTATAAGGCAACAGAAGAAATTTATTTATCTAGTCTATGTAAATCATGTTGATTCTCTATAAATCTAAACTAGATTCATTATTTGGTATTAGAACATCCCTGGTCTTACCCTATGATGAGAAAATGAATTGTTTTTAGGGACAACCTTCATATTATTTGTTGTCCCAAATCCATGAAGTTTTTTCAGTAGTGAAAATTATTATGGGCATAGGCCTTGATTGTGTTGTAGTTTTTTTTGGGTAACACTACGTTCTAAATTCTATCTTTAAGTTTGTTTACTCATATGTTAATTAATAGTGAAATTCATCTATAGATCTATGTATTTGATATGGGAAGACTTTGCATATCATTGATTATTGTTTACATCTCATTGAATCCAATGTAAGAATAAACTTCTAGTTGCTTGACAAATATGATATTATAAAATATATGTGTGGCACTTCATCATTATAGCTAATGAAATCAACACATATTGGCACATTGAAATGATCTTCAACTTTCTTTTAGCATGAATCTTTTTTTTTAGATTTATTTCTCTATACTTATAGTTATGAAGAAACTAGTAATGCATTCATTGTAGATATTATGTGTCAATATCTACATCTGGCATGCTATATTGGTGCATATTTATCCTTCAGGGACTAAAAATGCCAAGTTATCCTAAGGAAGAATATATCAGATTGGTTTCTAATCACATTTTCCTACCTTGCCACATTATAATGATGCCCTTCCATCTCAGCTTTGGAAGTATGGTATAATAAGTTTTCATTCTTCAATCTCACTCAGATTAGTTCTCTCTCCGTGTGATGTCTAAGTGAAATGGTTCATGCATTACTAGTAGTTGCATATCATTGTTATCTTGTAGGATTTTGTCTTTATTTAATTAGTGTTTGAATTTAGATGTGTCATTTGTTATATGTTTAAGTAAGTGAATAGATTTTTAATAGTGTATTTAGTTTCTTAATATTCATATGTCATTATAAAATATAATCACTTTCATGAATACCTTTAGTCAATGCCTTTATATAGAGTCTTTAGTGTTAAAGTTATAGATTTTATTTTAGCATTAGAAAAAGAGTCAAAGATCTTTTTTATGTATTTAGTCTTATTGTCCAAAAAAATTCATTATGTCATTAATTATTTTTAATGTCATTGTAAGAGTATTGAGTCAAGTTATAATTAAGGTCTAGTATTTTTTTGGATTATGTCATTAAGTCATGAAAATTCAAGCTATCACAAGGTTTTAGGTCATCATCGAGTCATGTTTGTAAAAAAAAATTATCGTATCGATGTATTTTTGATTATATGCAATGTTTGAATTATGGGGAATATTTTCATTAATAGCATGAACCTCATCAAAATATAAACTGAGTAAGTAGCTTCAATAATTAAAGGATGGAGGCACAAGACGATGGAAGCTATTCAAGCCTCTTACAAGCCACTAGTGAAGAGACCACTTCTAATTTAGTGGCACATTTGTGTGGTGTATGTTAATAATAACATAAGCACATTCTTGTTCACATGCATTTTTTTTAGTATTTTAGTTTGTAAATAAAACCTTTCATAGATATTCAAGAAAAAAAATCTTGTTTTCAAAAAACTCTTTTTTGGGTAGTAGGAGAAGATTTCAAGGTAAAATCAGGGATGGTTATCCAGTTGGTGCCAAGCTTGTCGATCTTGGAGATTTAGAATTTGGGAGCCCAAGGAGGAAGGGAAAGACCCACAAGAACCTAAAGAGGAAGGGATTAGTCCTGCATAATTCTACTCCCCACTACACCTTCATGAGGGTAAATATATAATCTATGGATTTTGTACCTAGTCTAGTCAGTGCTTTCAAAAGATGGTTAATTTTTTGAAAATGTTATTTTATCTCCATGTTCACATTAGGGTGGTGAATGTTAGGATTTGGTAATATTCGCATGGTTATAATTGGTATTTTATTTAGTTTTTTCTGTTGTGAGTTGGTTTAGGAGAGATTTTGGAGGAGGTTTAATCTGCCCAAATATAGGATTGATATTCCTATATATTTTATATACACATATGGAATTGTAATGTAATAAAAAAAAGTTTATCTAATTTATGTAAATCATGTTGATTCTTTGAAAATCTAAACCAAGTTCATTATCATAATTAATATTAGATTTTATTATGTTTTATAAATTTATTATATTTTTGGACTTTATTTTACCAATATTTAGATTAAGATAAACCCATCTTTGACTAGTGTAGAATCCAAGCTAGGCACAATGGGAGGCTCGAGTCTCCCCTAAAATAAGAAAAGTAAACAAATCTAGTAGGAACTAATAACACCAAAATTGAGTCACACTAGTAGGCCCATTCTACTAAAGAGAAATGCATACCAGACAAAATTCCCCCATAAGACCAAGTAAATGTGGGGGTCCTTGAGGGCATAAAAGAAACCTGGTCCCATAAATCAGAGATAAACCATTGATAAAAATGAAAAGAACCCAAAAGTAAAGAAGGATCACTGACATCCAAATATTATAACCAATAAAACAAATTACAATAGGCTCTACACATGTTTTGAACTCAGGAGTGTTATAAATATTGTTGACTTATAATTTTTTATAAAAAATTCATCAGGGGCAAGATTTATAATTTCCCCATCTTACTTCCAAAACTCTTGAGAAGCATTAGAACCCTCCAGTTTGAGGTTACTATTATGGACTCCTTAGACCTCCACATATGAATTCTTGGGATTCCAAAATTTATTACAATTTGATAAAATTTATTTATCCCTATTAAACATAATTTATTGGTTTTAACGTCATAGAACAAACATGAACATAATTTATCCCATGAAGAAAGGTTTGCAACTTTATTGATTTTAGGTTTCACCTCAAGTAGATGGAATTCAATACAGGTAACTTGTTGAGAGTCTTATTTACTTGACATATACAAGACCATACATATGCTTTCTTATCATCTATCTTTCAAGATTCATGCAGGAGCCAAATAAATGAAATTGATTTGAAACAAATCAAGTTTTGAGATATGTCTGAGGTACAAGAGATTATGGTCTAGAATACAAAAAGAACTCACATTTATTATTATAGTGTTATACAGACTCGGACAATGTAGGATTTATTGATGACAAGAAATCAACTTAATGATATATCTCTCATCTCAAATTTAGACTAATTTCATGGATTATTAAGAAGGAATAAGTAATCATTATCTCATATATAGAGGCAAAATATCATGTCACACAAGGAGCTATTTATGAATTAATTTTTTTATGTCACATTTTGTATGACATATAAATTCTTGAAGATCAGCTACCAATCCTTCTCCATGACAACCATAGTTTTTTTAAGCTTTTCAAGAATCTATTTTTTTATGAAAGAAACAAACACATTGAGGTCCAATGTCATTACATTTGAAATAAAGTCTTGAGACACCACTTTCAACTCCAATACTACCCAATAGATTTACATATAATAGATATACTCACCAAGTCATTTAACATGGTGAAAATTGATCTATTTTGGGGGTAAATTTGTAAAAACAATGTAATAAAGAGGGGAATGTTAGCATAGTTTGAAATATATTGCATTGTTTTTAAAATAATAAATAACTTAGTTAATCTAAGGTTTGATGGTTATGTAGCTACAGTTGATGCAATTGGTAATTATTCAACTATTTTTGTATTATATATATTCACATTCTCTATTAATGAATATACATCAAAAAAAAAATCTTGCTACAATGTGTAAAAGTTTCTAAAAATATAAACATCTAAAAATAAAAGGGTTAATTAACTCTAGGTATATTTTTTATTTATCTAACTTTTTTAATTTTGCATGTTAATTCCAATTTTAAATTGAGTTTTAGTTAAATAATATTATGTGATGCTTTTAATTCATTCATGAAAAAAATAATAGATATTAGTACTCAATAAATTCTTAGAAAATTGGAGCTATTGAAAATTTGATCTTCTAGTTTCTAATTTTATCACCATATCAGCCTAGAACCATTCGATTCATCTTTTCTAAGGTGCCACATGAACCAAGATCCATCTGAATAATTTTTTGGGTAGGCACCATATAATTGTAGGTGCCTCATGAACAATAATATATATTATTAGGAGATGTATTATAAACTAAATCCATGAAATTGGTACTCAAAATAACAAGTGGAATTTTTTTTGGGCCTTGTACATTAAGGCAACAAATTTTAGGTTAAAGAACGCTAATCCTAAGTTTTCAAGTGGAATATATTTGATTATTTTTTTTGGAGACACCACACAATCCAAGATCCCTTATGTGCAAGAATATTTTCATTATTAAGATATGTACCATTATGTGAAATCCATAAAATCAATTCTAAAAAGAACACATGGAAATTTTTGTCAACCTTCTACCTTAAGGAAACAAGTTGTAGGCTCAAATAAAAATAAGAACAAGTGGTCCAATAGAGTGCATTTATTTTCATTTTTTTTGGAGACACCACATGTGCCAAGAAACTTTCAATAAGTACACGTAACTAGTAAAAAGTGGGTTCGAATAACACCAAGTCTACGTGGTCCACTATCATGAAAATAAACTTCACTTCATCCTTTTTATTTATAAAATAGGGTGATGTTTTGCTTTCAAACATTTGAGAGTATTAATATTATGTGGAATTCATGTGTAAATTGCAAGTTATAATCAAAGGATTATTGTAACATGGTGTAAAATATGTAAATTGAGGGTTTAAATCCATGGTTTTAGGTAACCTAGCATAAATGCTAGGTTGTATTGCACTTTGTTAATCTATATAAATTATCTAAAAATAATCGTAACTCATGCATTGTGTTTTGAGTGTTGTTTGAGAACTTAATTACTAGAGTAGAATTTTAGAAGGTCGCTAATCCTAGGTGTTCCAGTGGAGTAGCCAATTCTTACTTATCACAAGAATATATTTCTCTTTTCTTGCGATCCAATGTGAAATAATCAAAGGGCACATGAAACAAAACACAATTCCATGTCACATATAATGTATCAATTAAATGGTCCAAGAAAAATTGATAATTAACCATGGGCCTAATCCAAGGTGATGTTAGCTGAGGTTTTGCATACACATTGATGGATAATGGGATGTTTTTATCACTAGCATGAATTCTTTTTAAGAAATTTCACATGATCTAAAGCAAAATGTTGTTAAAATACATTAGTGAATAATTTGAATATTTATGCACTCATTAGATACTAAATGCTTATCTTTAAAATAATTGATTTTTTTTAATTCATGCAAACCTTCGCCCCACCAAAACTTGGCAAATAATTTTAATTTTAAAGTAATAAAATAATTAATTAATTTACTTTGTGTTTTTACATGCACACACACACACACACACACACACGCACATAGACACGCACAATGCACGCGCACATGCACACACACGTACACACGCACACACACGCACGGACGCACACGTGCACACACGCACACACACACACACGCGCACACACACATATTTTAAAATTAGATAAAAATATATAAATGTCAATTAATGCATGTAAATATGTAATTAAGTTTTTAGATGAGTTGGTGAACCTTATTTTACTAAAACTTACAACTAAGAGGATTTCAAGTTCAAAACCACTTGAAAACTTTTTTTTTTATCTTTTTGATTATCTTGGGAAAGTTAATTACAAATTAAATTAATTTGAATATTATTTTTTGGTTTATGTGTTATGTTTCACTTGTTCAAAACTCTTGTTAACCTGTCAACTTTGTTTTGACATTTATATTAACCAAAATTTAGATAAACATAATCATGTAACCAGTTAATCCTTAGGTTTTGGAACCTTTCAAATGCATCTACGTAATCTATTTTATATTTTAAAACCTCTTATTATTAATTTGATAACTTTTTAATAATAGTTTTTAGGTGGTTATTCTGAGTGTGACTCTTTTGACACATATATTAGTGCAATTCCACTTCAATTTTTTACTTTCTGTGGCATCTAAATTATATAATTAAGTATAGTTACATGTGTAATTCATATATTTTTTAAATAGATCAAAAAATCATTAATAATATTTTGTTTAAAATACCTGTGTTTATATTATTATAATTTTATGATTCTTGTAACACCTTATTTTGTTTTAATAGTTTGTAATTTGCTATTTTTATCTAGCATTAGATTTATCAATTATTATGTTTTTACACTTAAAATATATTTTTTACTTTCAAATAAAGTTAAAATTCATAGTAAAAAGATTTATTTTCAGCATTTGGTACCTATAATGTTTAAAGGGAAGGTATGGATTCACTTCATTTTACTTTAGATAAATCCTAAATGCTTAATATAAGTAACTATAATATTTATAAAATTCATGTTAAATTTAAATTCATGGCCAAGAAGTTATAGAATATTATTTTTGGGATTGAAAAAACATTGTCTGGATGACATGTGACCCCTGAGCTTACCAATGCATTATAATAAAAATTGTAAGAAATTATGTCTATTATCTTACATAGTATTAAGGATGAATTCTTTCTCCACATTGGTAATCATGAATCTCATAGTGATACTTAAAAACCCTTAAATCCATGCATGAGGGCACTCGTCTCTAAAAAAATATTAAGTTAATCGTTGAATTGCTAACTACACCTATGAAATGTGATGAAAAGGTTGTGAATGTTCTTACTAAAATTAAAAATATTATAGCTCAATGATTTGATTGTAATTATAATTTGATTAAGATAAATTAATTTATTTTATCACTCAATTAAATATTCATGAAATTTTTTTAAAAATTATTTCAATTTTTAATTGTTATTATCAAACTGAGCAAGATATCCTTGACCTTACCACCTTGTCTACTCTTCTGATTCAATAAGAGCAAGTTGTGACCAATTATGATTATAAAGAGAATTCCACTCAGGAACTTTTCACCTTAAATAATTTTTTTATAATAATAAAAACCATAAATCTAACTTTAATTTTTATGATGGCAAAAATGAGTAAATGAATCTGATAATAAGAACCATAAACTCAAGTTTAATGAAAATTGTAACCTTTGCGGTAAGTTTGGTCATAGAAGTGAAACCTTATATAAAAATAAAGATATCTTTAATAATAAATATTTTAAAAATAACAAAGAAAAAAATATAAATAAAATAAATAGAAGAATCAAAACCCTAATAGAATAATAACTAGGATCAGAATGTTATTACTTTATAAACTACTTTTTTTTGCTTCAAATAAAAATGAACGAATTTTAGATAGCGGTGCATCACACCATATAAATTTTTTATCTAATATTTTGTGTGATTCTAGAGACACCTCTGAAATTAGGAGATAATTATTTCTTAGAAGCAACTAAACAATGAAAAACTATTTTTTCAAATATTGTTATAAATGATGTTTTGTATGTACTTAAGCTTAAAAAGAACTTGTTATCTTATTCATAACTTAATAATGATAATTTTATTGTATAATTGCTTAAAGGTAACTAGTCCATTAGAAAGTCATCTAGGTCTTTAATTATTGAAGGGGTTCTAAAGAATAATTTATACATTTTCTTTCCTTTTTCTACATGTTTTCTTTCATCACATAGTAAATATGAATCTCAATTATGGTATAAAAATTAGGTCATGTTAATTTTATAAGTTTACATGATACACTTGCTTATAATCTTGTTGTTTTAGTTTATTATATACCTTCTCATCATGAAACTTGTGAGGGTTGATTACAATTTTTTCAAATATTATTATAAATGATGTTTTCTATGTACTTAATCTTTAAAAGAACTTGTTATCTTATTCATAACTTAATAATGATAATTTTATGATAGCATTTCTTAAAGGTAACTAGTCCATTAGAAAGCCATCTAGGTCTTTAATTATTGAAGGGGTTCAAAATAATAATTTATACATTTTCTTTCCTTTTTCTGCATGTTTTCTTTCATCACATAGTAAAAATGAATCTCATGTTAATTTTATAAGTTTACATGATATACTTGCTTATAATCTTGTTGTTGTAATTTATTCTATACCTTCTCATCATGAAACTTGTGAGGGTTGATTACATGGTAAGTAACACACTAACCCCTTTCACAAGAATCATGATGAAAATACCTCACATCCTTTATAATTGATTTATAGTGATGTTGTAGGAACTCTTAAAAATAGATCTCTTAATATTTATTTATACTCTATTACTTTTATTAATGATTACATTAAAATTATTTAGTCATATTTCATTAAAATAAAATTAGATGTATTGTCTAAATTCAAAGAATTTAAAGATATGTTTAAAAAGCATATGTTTTTGATATTAAGAGATTAAGAACTGATAATGGTGGTGAATATGTTAGTAAAGAGTTTGATTCTTTTTGTATTAACTATGGTATTTAAATAAAATAAACAACTCCTTGTTTCTCGTAACAAACTAGTATTGTTGAAAGGAAAAATTGCCCCATTATTGAGATGAAAAGAACAACATTACATTATACGAATATTTCTCATGGTTCTTATGGGCCGAAGCCATGAATACTACTGTGCATATTCTCAATAGAATCCTTTCTTAATCTTTACATTTTTATACATCAAAAAAAATCATGTATGCTCATAACATTTGATTTTATTTGACAAAAAAATTTGTTGTTACTTTAGAGATACTAACTATATTGATAGTGTCTCATTTACATTATATATATTAGTAAAATGATTTATTTTAACTCTTTAAAATGTTTATTATAATTATATTTTAATAAATATATTTATCTTAGATGAAAAAATAAAAAATATATATAAATATTATGTTTATTTTCAATTTTTATGAGTTAGCATGGAAATACATTATATGTAAAACATCATGCTTAATTTGACAAAATTATCATATTTAGTTATAGTATTTGGTAAAAATATAATGCTTAGTAAGTTTATATCGTTTATGTGTTAATGATTTCATTTGATTATTGAGAAAATTTCATGCTAATATGCTTAGATACTCTCATTTGATTGTTTTATTATTTAATTGTTTATGCTAACATTCTTATATGCTTCATTTGGTAATAAGATATGTTATGAATTTTGAAGTGTAGATGAAGTTTGTATTATTAGATCTTCATTATTTACATTACTAATCATTTTATTCATACATATCTGAACATATTTAATTCAATCTTATATATGTTTGATTGGATGATGGCATTTCATGCTAAAATTATACACATTTGATGTATGAGAGGTTATTCTTCAATCTTTGGTTGAAGCATATTAAATTTGTAAAGTTTTTGATAATTCTCAAAAAATAAAATGAGTTATTGCTAATAGGATATCTAATATTTGGCTAAACTCAATATCATGTTATTAGTAAATTATTGTATGCACATTGCTTGATAGTTGGGGACACTCATCTTGTTAATATTGGAGACGTATAATAATGAATTGCATAAAATAACTTATTGATGATGAGATGATGGTAAGAATATACACATTGTCTATTATTATGGAATTTAAGTCAACCCAATAAAGTCATGGAAAAATAATTAATATAACAATAAATTTAACAATATACAACACTACAAGATCACCAGGGATCATGTTGCATACTAACCACTTATATTAAGTGAAAACTTCATTTTTTATAAACATGAGTAAAAAGGATAGTAATTTTTACATGTGAGTGAGACATGGAAATTGTAAACTAAGGAATAGATAGTAATGAACAAATGATCACTAAGAGGAAAAGAGATTTATAAATATATATTAAGGTCATCCTAGTTTATGGATGGTTGAGATTTAGTGATGAAAATCCTTCAGTTTGTCAATGGATAGGTTTGAGTGAATGCCAAGAGAAAATTCTATGTGACAATTTATGGAAATTAAATTGTTAAAATAAGAAAGACACATTGTTTTAAAATTAATGGTGTATCTTTGGTGAAATAATAGATTATGAAATTAATATGTAATTCTAATATTAAATAGGACACATGGCCACTTAGCTTTGGCTACTAGGAATATATTAAAAAATTTGAGATAAAATTCATTGAATAGATTGTGTAGTGATTTAAGTGTCACAACTTGTATAAGGTAATTTTAATTATTACTTTGAAACCTTTTTTTTCATTATATTAGTTTAAATTCCTTTTGTTTTAGATGTTTGCACTTATTTATTTTACATTTTTTGGTTAGGATGTAGCTTATTTATAAGATCTATAGATTTTGTATTAATGAAAAATATTTTTCTTTGATGATTTACATTTCATGATACACCTACTTTATAGCCTATTTTTACATTATAATTATCTTTGTATTAAGTTTTCCATCCTATATGATATAATTATGTGAGTTAGAGAAAAAATAATAACATAAATTTGCATTTAGAAGTATATTTATGTCCACTAAAACTATGATTACTCTGCTATGTAGTATAGAGGCCTCTTCTAAGGTGATAGGAAAGGTGGATAAAGTCAAAATACCAATGTCATATTTGTTTTTACTAGGTGAATTTGTCTCTTTTCTATACATGCTTATTTCTTATCAAACATGTGATAAAATTCTATTTAACCACATGGTCTTATCTGTAAGAGTTATGGTTTGGGGACCCCATTCTATGTGACATTATTGAGGCATTTTAATTTTATATTGTATCTTTATGCCATTGGGAATATAACTATTTTGAAGGATTTGATTACAATTTATTAGTTTTGTTTTATATTTCTCCTCTTTATTTTCACTTTGTTCGTACTATTTTTTATTGAATATACCGATATACGATCTTTCCTTATTTTATTCATTGGCTATAGTTAAATCATAATAATGAGTTAAAATAAAATTATAATATTAATTTAGAAATAAAGTATTGGGGTGAAATTTAGTAGGTAGTTTAGTAAGATCTTAACATAGTAGTCAGGTGATTTTTCACTTCATCCTTATTGATAATTTGTACTTATCATAAAGGTAGTTAGGTGGAACATGGTACAAAAACATCTCCTTATATGGTATCTTTTTATAATCAAGCTAAAATCATAAAATGAGAAAGAAAACTTATAGTGTTAGGCTGCATGTGTTTTGGTTCCTATTTTAGTTTCAATATATTTAAGGAAAATATTAAAACAATGTTAGTTTTATTTTTATTGGTGGAAGAGTTAAATTTTAAATTTTAATAAGTTGTCATTAATTTATTGAATTATCTAATATAATATGGCATTCTTAGGAAAAAAATAAATATTTTCCATTTATTAAGAAATTAGAAATCACTGTGATTGTTTTTTAGGATCAATGTATTTCATTATCTTTGTTAAAAAGACATGAATTTAGAATAATAGGATTTACATTTATTAATATTTATTAAGTATGTGGTATGCATCGAGGGTGAAGTGACTAAGGTTAACTAATATGAAAATGGAATTTCAACTACCATTGGAACTCTATTGTGAACTTCTAAACCCACTATTATCATTAAGGCCATTAGATAGACATCATCAGTTGAGCATAAGGTTAAGATAATCAAATATCATGAGTTAAAATAAGTTCAAAATGATGTCCAAAATAATGGAATTAGTCCCTATCTACTTGGTGGTTCTCAACTTCACAATACATAGCATCAAAAACATGACTGATGTGATAAAAAATATGAAGGATGTTGAGATAAAAAAATTTAAAACTTGAACCTTGATGGCCATGTTTGACAAACCATAGCAAGAAATGTGAAATTTAGTGAATAAAAAAGAATAGACTAGGAATAATTTAACTAAGATAAGGTTTCATGAATTAACCACTATTGAGTGCCTTATTTGTGGAGGGACATACTATGTGTTAGAGTGTTCATAGCATTCATAACCATAATTAGATCAAGATCAATATAGTAGTAAAAAAGATGATATTCCTAATCACTAATTTGACATAATAGTTTAAAGTTACCATGATGAACACCAAACCACAGTGGTTAAGACTACATTTAATATTGGTTCCATTATTATATCTATATTAATAGAGCAAGGTGATAATAGTTTTATTATTTCACCTATGATTTTGGAAAAGAATTTCTTCGCAAGAATGTAGAAATAGGAATTATACAATTTAGAGATGGCCTCAGGAGCAAAGTTATCTATTTTCTTGGTATTAATGTAATTACACTAATGTTTGGGAATCATTATAACCAAATTGACATTTTAATGCACTTCTCTAGGATAATATGAGGTGGTAAACGTAATGGAATTGTTTAATAACCATAAGATAGTGATGAATATATTTGAAAAAAAATAAATATGTTTGGTTGATGATGGTCAAGCCACAAGGATTTAATGGATTAAAAAACCCATTTCATCAAGATTTAGCAAAACCATGCATCTTAAGTGATCAATACCCAAAAAAATAAACTCTCAAATTTATTTTATCAACATTTTTAGAGGATGGTGATAGACCATATTTGAGTGATTACATGCCATTTATTAAGCATGTGGTTACATATCATTCGTGTGTGCTTCAATCTTAAGGAAAATTATTACGAGGATCTTTTTATATGTGACATTACTTCAGGGTTCGAATGTTCTATTTTAGATTTATGTCATTGTGAATACATATATGTTGAAGGATTTGATAACCATTTATTTGTTTTATTTTTTATCACTCTTAGTGATTTCCCCTTTTATCATATTATTGTTTCTTGAATAGATCCATATATGACCTTTCCCCATTTAGATTATTAGTTATAGTTGAATCAGAATAATGAATTACAAGGAAATTTGGTATGAGTTTGGGGAAAGAATATTGAGATAACATTCAATGGGTTGTTTAGTATGATCTTAGTAGGGTAGTTAGAGGATTCCTCACTTTCATTTTATAGAAAATTTTCATTCACCATGATGGTGGTCAAATAGGACATGAAATGAAAACATCTCCTCATTTGGTATTTATTTTAATAAAAAGGATATCAACCAAAGAGAAATAAAACTTTTGGTTTCATAGTACATGCATTCTGACTTTTATTTCAATTTTCAATATATTGAAAGAAAATATTAAAACTATTATAGTTTGATATTTATTTGCTTAAGAGTGAAATTATGAAGTTCCATATAATATGTTTATTTCATTGAGTTCTCTTATATAATTTAGAAATATTAAGAATAGAAAATAATAACTTTCTAATTATTAATATATTGAAAATCATTATTATTGTTTAATCTTGTTTCTATTTCAAAAGAAATACACATTTTTAAGTATTGAAAAAATAAATAATAATAATATTATTTATTTATTATATAAATATATTTTACATTTATCTATACATATATTAAGCATCAAATTCATTCAATCCTCGTTGACTTCTCATCAACATCTTTATTTTTCTCTAACTATTTTTGCTAGCTTATCTTTCACTTTCACTTAAAACATTAGCTTCAAATAAATATATATATATATATATATATATATATATATATATATATATATATATATATATATATATATATATATATTTGAAGTTATATATATAATTGATAATATTATAAAATTATTTATATTAATTTATATTTTAAATATATTTATGTAAAAGATGATGAAATATATCATTCTCAATACATCTATATTATATTGGATTTTGTGATATAAATGAAATAGATATATATCAAGAATGATATCTCTCTACATACTTTATATAAATTTATCTAAAATATATATACTCTAAATCTTCCACTCTTTACATGTAATTAAAAAAAAAACTAAAACTAAAACAATATAAAATATTTATATAAAATTCTTTTTGACCAGAAATTTGAGATGTATATCTCAATCCAAAAAGTTAAAGATTCAAATTCTATTCAAACCGATAATTTTATCATACAATTCATTATCAAATGTGATTATATTATGAAAAAATTAAGAATAAATCCGAAACTCAAAGTGTTAAAATAATTACTTACAAAATATATCTTTAAAATGAATAAAATCTCATAATTAAAAATAAAAATAAAAATAAAAATATAATATTCATAAAAATTATATATATATATATATATATATATATAATTAAAATGATATTTATTTATAATAAATATTTATAATTATATTTAAATACAAAAGTCTTCCATTTCAACTTAGCTAAAGAGTATAATAGGAAAAACATAATATTAAATCATAACATTTATTATTATAATACTTTTGAAAATGTTATAAAATATTTTAATCATCCACTTCACTTATAAAAATTATTTGAAGTTATGTTTAGATATGATAATGAAAAAAAATTATAAAATTAATTTCAATATTAATAATATAATTTAGATAAACAAAATATTCTCATCGTATTCACATAAATACATTAATCTATCAAAATAACACACTGTTTTAGGAAGACATTAGGTATTGAATGTTGGATCTTCAATCCTAAATTTTCTAATTTTTGAATGTTCGTATGCAGCCCAATAATTTATGTTTATGGATTTACAGTGATTAGAGGCTTGCTAGAAGACATAATGTTTAAGGATGACATTAGGAATATTGAATGTGGCATAACCAACATAAAAGAATTACTCCTAAAAATTATCTTAAATTAATGTAGTGCAATGAAAACTTAAATAAAAATACAATTAATAAAACATAATACAATTGATAACATTTATTATAATAACACTTTTGAACAATATTACAGTTATCCTTTATCATCCACGGCACCCACGAGAACTGTGTGCAGTTGTGCTTCGGGATGATAACATCGATCTCCTTCCCTTATTTAAATATTCTCAAAAACATACTAAATTAATATTAAAACATAAAACACATATATTAAACTGGAAAGGAGGAGTAGGAGATCAACAGTCGCTGCCCAAATCTTGCTTAATCTTAAGGATAAATCATTCCTCTTATCAAGGCACTCTTCAACTTGCTTAAAATTATATAACACAAAGTATATGATTTCAGTGATTTTATCATCAAATTTTAATAATAGAGTGACATCTCTTCTTTTAGCATTCAACTCAAGTCCAACATACATTTCTAGATTAAATGAACTATCTACTAGAAAATCAATTAACAACATTCTACTTTAGATCATGTGTAATTTCTTAAAATTTTCTCATGCTAATGATAAAAACATCATATTGTCCATCACTGCATATGCAAAGCTTTGCCTAACACCACCTTGGATTAGGCCCATGTTTAATTATTAATCTCTCTTGGACCATTTAATTGATAGATTAGATGTGATATGAAATTGTGCTTTGTTTCATGTGCCCTTTGATTATTTAACATTGGATTGTAGGAAAAGAGATATATATTTTTGTGATAAATAAGAATTTGGATAATCTACTAGAAAACCTAGGCTTAGATACCTTCTAAAATTGCATTCTAGTAATTAAGTTCTCGAAAAACACTCAAAACACAATGCATGAGTTACAATTATTTGCAAAGAATTTATATAGATGAATGAAGTGTACTACAACCTAGAATTTGAGCTAGGTTACCTAAAACCTTGGATTCAACCCTCAATTTCCACATTTTACACCATGCTACAACAAAATATTTGATTATAACCTATAATTTACACATGAATTCCACATAATATTAATAC
Organism: Torreya grandis; assembly: GCA_037957365.1. NCBI lineage: Eukaryota > Viridiplantae > Streptophyta > Pinopsida > Cupressales > Taxaceae > Torreya > Torreya grandis. The sequence goes on from JARHVA010000068.1 coordinate 6,907,199, forward strand.
GCTCAAATGTTTGAAAATAAAACACCACCCTATTTTCTAAATAAAAATGATGAAGTGAAGTTTATTTTCATGATAGTGGACCATGTAGAATTGGTGTTATTTTAACCTTCTTATTATTAGTTACTTGTACCTATCGAAAGGTTCTTAGCATATGTTGTTTCTCCAAAAAAAAAATTGAAACTAAAAGCACTCTATTAGACCACTTGGGATTATTATTATTTGAGCCTATAAGTTATTGCCTTAAGGTACAAGTCTAACAAAACTTTCCATGTGTTAATTTTGGAATCAATTTTATGAATTTTAGATAATGGTACATATCCTAACAATGAAGATATTCTTTCACATAAGGGATCTTGGAGTATGTGATCCCTTCAAAAGAAAATTAACCTAATGTCTCTTGGCTTGTGTGGTACCTCCAAATAAGTTAAATTGAAATATTTTTAGCTCATGTGATGTCTCCACAATATATATATATATATATATATATATATATATATATATATATATATATATATATATATTCCACTTAAACACCTAGGATTAGTGTTTTTTAAACCTACAATTTTTTTCCTTGAGGTACAAGGCCCACAAAATTTTCCACATGTTCTTTTGAACTCTAATGTCATGTGTTTAAATAATGTATGAATTATGTATGACCTCCAAAGAACATTATTTGAAAGAACTTGGCTCATGTGGTACCTTGGAAAAAAAATGAATCAAATGGTCCTTGGCTCATGTGGTGATGAAATTAGAAAATAGAAAATCAAATTTTTAGTAGCCCCAATTTTCTTAGAATTTTAGTACTAATATCCACTGATTTTTTTAATGAATGAATTAAAATCATCACATAAAATTATTTAAATAAAACTCAATTCAAAATAGGAGTTGACATGCAAAATTAAAAAACCTAAATAAATCAAAAATATATGTAGAGTTAACTGACCCTATTATTTTTAGATGCTTCTATGTTTAAAAATTTTTACATGTAAGCTCAGATGGGCCTAAAAATATCCACTTATTCCATACACACCAAATTCACAATAATGGATGAATTTCAACTCAATTTTAATTTCGTTTTCAAATATATCTAGTTTTTTAAATTTTAAAATTATTAAAAAAATACAAGAATGCAATTTTGGATCCTTATATGGTCAATTATCACCTTCAAACTATATGGAAATGTAGCACAAATTTCTAAGGCGAGTGTAAAAACTAAAATTTGATCAGTAAATGCTTGACAATGATTTAAGGTATTTCTTAAGGAATGAGAATTTTTTGGAAGTGTATAATTGTAGGAAAATATTTTAATATTAAAGTATATGGAACATAAGTGTGATAGGAAAAATTTAAGGAATAACATAGAATGTACTATTAATTAATGATTTTTTTTTCAAATCTAAAAATTTTAAGGATATTTTATAAGTAAATTTGGTGAATATTTTTTTGAAAACTTCTTTATTGGTGAATCTAAAATTTTCAAAATTTGTCAAAAAATAGTCAGTTGGAAAAAAATAGCCCCTAAAAATTACCCCAAAGTGTTTGTCCTTGACATCTATACCTTGCTTGGCCAACTCATTATTATGATCATCATTTATCTATTTAAAATCCATCAAAGTCAATAATAACATCTTCTATACTTGCCTAATTTAATCCTATTCATCCCTAATCAATAAATAATCCACTATTAATTTAGTCTTAAAAGCCTCTATCCATTTTGGACAAGTGTGTAGTATGAAAACATGGATGCACTTCTTACTTTTCCACTAGTGCATACTTTTTTCCCTGACATCAAAGGCTAGTTTTTAAAAGTTACACACTTCTTAATGGCTTTCTCAGGCACAACAATAGGTCAATTATTAAAAAAATTGAAATATTATTATATAAAGGCACATCAAGTGTCTCATTTGAAACCCCTAACAACTCTATCTAACACTCTCTTACAAAGGTAAATTCAAAACCATCCATATATTAAACAAAGATCCATAATGCAATTTTATTAGATTACTACAATCATTGACCAAGTTAATATTGTTTTGTTATAGGTTGAGGACATCCTTCAAGCACTTAATCAAATTTTCTAGTTACATTAATATGATCTTCCCTAAATGGAAAACTGCGTTGACCTAAGGTTAACTTATACTATGCAGCTAACACTCAATAAACAAGGGATTTTCTACAAATATCTTTGTCATATCCCACTTCCTCATTCCTTCCCCCTTTTCATTTGATCTTTTTTCATGTATTTGTGTAGGCTAGGGTTTTGATTATGTAGGTTATTAGTGCATCAAAACATGCTTTGAACATAATCAATAAATATATAGATAAAATTAAACCAACCTCGAATTATAGTTTTAATACACAGTCTAGATAGATAAAGTTTCATTAGTAAATAGTGACACACTATGACCTTGTCTATGTACTACATAGTTTTCCTAGGATACAACTAGTCACTTTTTTAATTAACTTTGTGCTTATTAGTTTTCATTGATAGTTCTAGAAAACCATAGTTAACAAATGAATAACACAATTTTAAATAAAAAAGTTTTCAAGGACATGTCTCTAACCCAATCATTCTCCTCTAGTTGAGAATAATTCACCTCTTATGAGTTACCCTTATTATACTCATACCATTTATACGCATCAATATTATTCAACTCCTATTTTTTATATATAATTTAGGGATAATTATACTTATTCCAATATAAATAAATCAATTACAAAAACCACACATCTAGGATAACATCTACAAGAAGGTGATAGAGTATTAAAATGTCCTAACCAGTCGATAATGAACCAACGTAAAGCATAATACATAGAACCACTACCCAAATGGGATAAAACATAACCAAAAACTAACTAGGGGGAAATGATCCTAGGAAAGGAAATCACCATAGAACATAAACTGAGATAAACATAAAAACACATGCACATAGATAAGATACATGTAAGAAAAAAAGAGTCCTTCATCTAATCATTGGGCTACACCATGGTGCTCACAATTAAATTGTCTCATTATTTTCCACTGGGGACTATATCTTGATACCTTTATTAAAATATTTACCTATTTATCCTTAGTAAGGGGATCTAAATGATTTCCCAAAATAGGGGCTCACATGTTGGACTCAAGCTGAGCTCGCATGGTCAAAGAAGTTGCCTGTTGAAAATGAGCCACCATAGTCCCATTAGGCCTTAAATACATGGTCCTTAAAGAGGGTGGAAAATGATGGCAAGCCCAACCATTTAATCTAGCAACCATGTAGTAACAAACACATGATGTGACTGAGACATCCCCCTGATAAATGAAAGGGAAGGTAGGGAAGCCTGCTAGGAGCTCACATCCAAAGAGATAATAATTCAACTAGTCAAAGAGGGGGAGGAAAGGTGAACCTATAATTTATCCACATAATCCAACATAATTTTAAACCACTCCTTGATATCTTAAAATATATACAAGGGAATAATTCCATAGTTATACTTCCTTGACAGGGGCTATGACGATGGGACTTTGTCCAAAAAATACTTAATTATTGTTTATTGTCTAAGCATGTATCAAGGTTTTATCATCTATTTCATTATCTCTTTCACCATTTCCTTGTCCTCCATAGTGAAGATCATGTTGATGATGAATAATTAAGTCTCCAAGAAAAATAGGCCCACTATGGCCTTGAAAACTAGCCTAAATTGAATATAAAAACCTTCTTCAGACAGTATTCACTAATTCTTCCCATGAAATAAATTTTCATCATGTCAGAATAAACACACAATAAAGGCTAACTAATAGAAATTTGAACCATGTACAACATCTAAAGAGTTCTAAATTATCCAACACCCAACCCAAGATGATCACTCAAATGGAAGGCCTTAAACTTGAAGTATTCATAATCCACATAAATGCAATCCAACCTACTATAGACTCTAAAATGTGTGAGAATTTTATTTTAGACATGGCCACTTTAGTTTTGTGGACCACCTCCTCTAACACAATGGCTCTATTTTAAAATATCGTCTGATTGTGTTCTTTCTATAACATCCAAATTAGTATAGCTGAATAGGACACCTAAAGACTAGAAAAGGTGTCCTTAATAGGCCCTAGTTTCCAAGAGGCAAGGTAGAGAGAAGTGATCTAGGGCAAGCCCATCTCATCCCTAGTTTAACACATCCAATTTTTACACTATTCTATTAGGTGGTAATTAAACAACAAGTGATTTACATGTTGCTTCCCAGTAAAGAAAAAACAAAAAGAGGGCCCTTTTAATCGAATCTTATGCAACCTATCAAATGTTGGTATATTATTCTGAGTAGTTATCCAAGAAAATGCCTTAGCCTTGGGCATCCCATTTTTATTCTAGGATATCATTTTTTCCCAAGCAAAGGAATAGTCCATGAATCTAAAAAAATTTAGCTCATATTGAGAGTGTATATACAATATTTGGCTTCTACCGAATGAATTAAATCATTTTTGGAGTTTAGGAAGACTTTTATTTTGAAACATATTCTAGTTATAATCTATTTTTGACTATTCATGAATATGAATTCCACCAAATAATTTTATTTCCATTTCATCATACTTTCCCATGGATGGGGAGCTAGGTAATCATACACATTTTGACCCTAATTAGAAGTCAAGAAATCCTTGGCCTCTTCTAGCCTTTGCACACCCTAGATCATCTTGTGACCATTCCATGAGTCACCCCAATAATATGATTTTTTCTCATTGTTGACAATTCAGGAGACATGGTATTTTATTATGAAGTTGAATTTTAAAATGAAATTCCATAGGTGAGAACCCTTGAGGAGGTTGTAAATAGTTAAAATATTAGTGGCTTCATGATCTCCAAAATATTTGCCACAATAAGATTAAGGTTAGGTCCTATGTTTTTGTCACCGTAGCATGTATACAATACCATGAATTGAATATAAAATTATTAATATTTTTAAATATTGATTAAAAAGAATTTAAACATATTACAACTCAAATTATTTGGATCAGGTTGTCAACTTTTATATTTAAAAGTTTATTTGCCATCTTAACTAATTTAGTGGAATTTATCATATGCACTAAACTAATTTAACATTAATTAGTTATTATTTTAAACAAAATAAACCATCAATGCTAACACTTGGGTTTTATATTGTTTTCTGACATTTTCTAAGCATTTGGCCAAAAACATTGAATTGAAAGGTTCTTGGCTCATGTGATGTCCTCAGAAAAATTGAATATAAGTCTATTCTATTAGATCACCTATGGTATTAGTGCTACTTGAATCTACAACTTATTTTTTATTTAAGGCATAAGGCTCACAAAAAAATTCACATGTTTTTTTTAAAATTAAAATAATGGCCTTGATATAATGGTACATGTGCTAACAATGCAAATATTATTAAACATCAAGGATCTTGGCTTATGTTGTTCCTTCAAAAAGATTTAATGGATTAGTGCATGTCATGTGTGGTATCTAAAAAATAATTGAATTTAAAGTTTCTTAGTTCATGTGGTGCCTCCATAAAAAATGAATCTAAAGCTAATTCATTGGAATGCCTATAATCCCACAAAAGTTTCCATAAGTATTATTTTAATCACTAATGCCATGGATTATAGATAGGAATTTATTTCCTAGCAATGTAGTAATTCTTGCACATTAGGGCTCTAGGCTTATGTAGTGCCGCCATAAAAATTAAATGGAATAGCTCTTGGCTCATGTGGTACCTCCAATAAAAAAAATCAAATTTAAGGGTCCTTAGCTCATGTGGTGCCTCTAAAAAAATTGAATCTAAAGTTACACCACTAGACCACCTAGGATTAGTGTTATTTGATCCTATAACTTATTGCCTTCAGGTACATTACCCAAAATGTTTTACATGTGTTTTTTTAACAATATTGTTATGGATTTTAGATATTGGTAAATATGTGAAAAATGCATATAAAAAATTAGTATCTAATGAGTGCATAAACATTCAAATTATTCAAAAATGTATTTTAACAACATTTTGCTTTAGATTTCATGTAATTTCTTAAAATTTTCTCATGCTAGTGATAAAAACATCCTATTGGCCATCAATGTGTATGTAAAGTTCCACCTAACATCTCCTAGGCTTAGGGCCTTGGTTAAGTGTTAATTGTGGTTAGACCATTTAATTGATATGTTATATGTGATATGGAATCACAGTTTTTTTCATGTGCCATTTGATTATTTCAAATTATATCATGGGAAAATAGAAATATATTATTGTGATGAATAAGAAATTGGATACTCCACTAGAACACCTAGGTTAGAGAACTTCTAAAATTTCATTAGCAATTAAGTTTTGAAACAACACTCAAAACATATTGCATGAGTTGCCATTATTTGTAGAGAATTTATATAAATGAACAAAGTGTCCTATAATCTAGCATTCATACTAGGTTACCTAAACCTTGGATTCAGACCCTCAATTTCCACATTTTAAACAGATTTAAAACAAACCTTTGATTTTAACCTATAATTTGCACATGAATTTCATAAAATATTATTACTCTCAAATGTTTGAAATAAAAACACCACCCTATTTTATAAATAAAAAGGATGAAATGAAGTTAATTTTCATGATAGTGGACCATGTAGAATTAGTGTTAACTGAACCCACTTGTTACTAATTAATTTTACCTCCAAAAAAATTGAATCAAAAGGTTCTTGGCTCATGTGGTGTCTCTAAAAAAATTGAAACTAAAGTTACTCTATTGGAACACCTAGGATTAGTGTTATTTGATCCTAAATCTTGTTCATTAAATTAAAAGGTAAACCAAATTTTCCATTTCTTGTTTTTAGAATTAATTTTATGAATTTGAGATAATGGTAGATATCCTAATAATATAAATATTAATTCACATGAGGTATCTTACATTATGTGGTCCCTTAAAAAAAATGTAATTGAATAGATCTTGGCTTGTGTGGTTCCTCCAAAAAATCTTTATTGAAATATTTTTAATTCATTGGGTGTTTGCACAAAAATTTAATTTAAATCTATTCCATTTGAACACCTAGAATTAGTTTTTTTTAAACCTACAACTTGTTTCCTTAAGGTACAAGGCACACAAGATTTTCCATGTGTTATTTTGAGAAGTAGCATCATAGATTTGACATAATAATACATGTCATATAAATTTATATATTATTTCTCATGAGCGATATTAAACTATATGGTGTCCCCATAAAAAATTAATCAAATGGCTCTTGGCTGATGTGGTACATAAGAAAAAATTGAATCAAAAGGTTCATGGCTCATGTGGCGATGAAATTAGAAAATAGAAATGCAAATTTTTAATAAACCTAATTTTATCAAAATTTATTGACTATTAATATTTATTGATTATACATGAATGAATTCGAAGCATAATATAAAATTACTTAAATAAAACTCAATTTAAATTACTCTTATTTTGTAAATTTATTTTATTCTAATTTAAATTTAATTTAATTTTAATTTCTTTAATCCTATCATTATTATTTTATTTTCTTCTTATTATATAATTTATTTTACTTTATTTGTTAGTGATTGTTTTATTTTTATATTTTTATATTTTTCTTTCCTACTAATTTATTAAGATTTGGTAATATTTGTATGGTTATAATTGGTATTTTATCTATTTTATGTTATTGTGATTTAATTTAGGAGAGATTTCGAAGGATATTTTATCTCCTTAAATATAGGAATGATATTCCTATATATTTTTTACAATTGTATAGAATTATAAGGCAACAGAAGAAATTTATTTATCTAGTCTATGTAAATCATGTTTATTCTCTATAAATCTAAAATAGATTCATTATTTGGTATCAAAACATCCCTGGTCTTGCCCTATGATGAGAAAATGAATTTTTTTTAGGGATAACCTTCATATTATTTGTTGTCCCAAATCCATGAAGTTTTTTTAGAAGTGAAAATTATTATGGGCATAGGCCTTGATTGTGTTGTATTTTTTTGGGTAACACTACGTTATCAATTCTATCTTTAAGTTTGTTTATTCATATGTTAATTAATAGTGAAATTCATCTACAGATCTATGTATTTGATATGGGAAGACTTTGCATATCATTGATTATTGTTTACATCTCATTGAATCCAATGTAAGAATAAACTTCTAGTTGCTTGACAAATCTGATATTATAAAATATATGTGTGGCACTTCATCATTATAACTCATGAAATCAACACATATTGGCACATTGAAATGATCTTCAACTTTCTTGTAGCATGAATCTTTTTTTTAGATTTATTTCTCTATACTTATAGTTATGAAGAAACTAGTAATGCATTCATTTTAGATATTATGTGTCAATATCCACATCTGGCATGATATATTGGTGCATATTTATCCTTCAGGGACTAAAAATGCCAAGTTATCCTAAGGAAGAATATATCAGATTGGTTTCTAATCACATTTTCCTACCTTGCCACATTATAATGATGCCCTTCCATCTCAGCTTTGGAAGTATGGTATATTAAGTTTTCATTCTTCAATCTCACTCAGATTAGTTCTCTCTCCATGTGATGTCTAAGTGAAATGGTTAATGCATTACTAGTAGTAGCATATCATTGTTATCTTGTAGGATTTTGTCTTTATTTAATTAGTGTTTGAATTTAGATGTGTCATTTGTTATATGTTTAAGTGAATAGATTTTTAATAGCTTATTTAGTTTTTTAATAGTCATATGTTATTATAAAATATAATCACTTTCATGAATAACTTTAGTCAATGCCTTTATATAGAGTATTTAGTGTTAAAGTTATAGATTTTATTTTAGCATTAGAAAAAGAGTCAAAGATCTTTTTTATGTATTTAGTCTTATTGTCCAAAAAAATTCATTATGTCATTAATTATTTTTAATGTCATTGTAAGAGTATTGAGTCAAGTTATAATTAAGGTCTAGTATTTGTTTGTATTATGTCATTAAGTCATGAAAATTCAAGCTATCACAAGGTTTTAGGTCATCATCGAGTCATGTTTGTAAAAAAAAATTATCGTATCGATGTATTTTTGATTATATGCAATGTTTGAATTATGGGGAATATTTTCATTAATAACATGAGCCTAATCAAAATATAAACTGAGTAAGTAGCTTCAATAATTAAAGGATGGAGGCACAAGACGATGAAAGCTATTCAAGCCTCTTACAAGCCACTAGTGAAGAGACCACTTCTAATTTAGTGGCACATTTGTGTGGTGTGTGTTAATAATAACATAAGCACATTCCTGTTCACATGCATTTTTTTAGTATGTTAGTTTGTAAATAAAACCTTTGTAGATATTCAAGAAAAAAATTATTGTTTTCAAAAAACTCTTTTTTGGGGAGTAGGAGAAGATTTCAAGGTAAAATCAGGGATGGTTATCCAGTTGGTGCCAAGCTTGTGGATCTTGGAGATTTATAATTTGGAAGCCCAAGGAGGAAGGGAAAGACCCAAAAGAACCTAAAGAGGAAGGGATTAGTCCTGCATAATTTAGCTCCCCACTACACCTTCATGAGGGTAAATATATAATCTATGGATTTTGTACCTAGTCTAGTCAGTGCTTTCAAAAGATGGTTAATTTTTTGTAAATGTTATTTTATCTCCATGTTCACATTAGGGTGGTGAATGTTAGGATTTGGTAATATTCACATGGTTATAATTGGTATTTTATTTAGTTTTTGCTGTTGGGATTTTGTTTAGGAGAGATTTTGGAGGAGGTTTAATCTGCCCAAATATGGGATTGATATTCCTATATATTTTATATACACATATGGAATTGTAATGTAATAAAAAAAAGTTTATCTGGTTTATGTAAATCATGTTGATTCTTTGAAAATCTAAACCAAGTTCATTATCATAATTAATATTAGATTTTATTATGTTTTATAAATTTATTATATTTTTGGACTTTATTTTACCAATATTTAGATTAAGATAAACCCATCTTTGACTAGTGTAGAATCCAAGCTAGGCACAATGGGAGGCTCGAGTCTCCCCTAAAAGAAGAAAAGTAAACAAATCTAGTAGGAGCTAAAAAAACCAAATTTGAGGCACACTAGTAGGCCCATTCTACTAAAGAGAAAAGCATACCAGACAAAATTCCCCCATAAGACCAAGTAAATGTGGGGGTCCTTGAGGGCATAAAAGAAACCTGGTCCCATAAATCAAAGATAAACCATTGATAAAAATGAAAAGAACCCAAAAGTAAAGAAGGAGCACTAACATCCAAATATTAATACCAATAAAAAAAATTACAATAGGCTCTACACATGTTTTGAACTCAGGAGTGTTATAAATATTGTTAACTTATAATTTTTTATAAAAAATTCATCAAGGGAAAGATTTGTAATTTCCCCATCTTACTTCCAAAACTTTTGAGAAGCATTAGAACCCTCCAGTTTGAGGTTACTATTATGGACTCCTTAGACCTCCACATATGAATTCTTGGGATTCCAAATTTTATTACAATTTGATAAAATTTATTTATCCCTATTAAACATAATTTATTGGTTTTAACGTCATAGAACAAACATGAACCAAATAGATTTAGGAAGATTCTGGTCCTTAACAACTCACACAAATCCTACCTGAGATCAACCTTTTACAAGAATGGATAGTAGGATCAATATTCATAAGCATATCAAAAAAAATCCCAATAATTTTTAGGATCTAGTCCATCCAAAATGTAGGAGGGAGGCCAAAAGTTATAGCCATTGAAGAATCCAATCCAATTTAAAATACAAGTAAAATTGATTCAAATTACAAGCTAAAATCATGAGGATTTTCCTTCCCATAAAACATGGACTTCATTAAGTAATCTCATGTTATCTTCAATGCAACCAAAAGAAAACAATAAATAATGATTAACAAGGGAAACATTTGTAACTTACTCAGTTTTAATCTACTTCCTCTTGGTCTAATTTTTTATTGCTTCAACTCCATGCCTTGCTCTAATAAACTTCCCAATTAAAGAGTTTTTATATTTTTCTTCAACTTCTTCTAAAATCTTATCAGGGACATACATAACCAAATTCCTACTTCTAAGAACACTCATGAGTGTTTATAGTCACATCTCATAGGTTCCTTGAAGTAATTAGGGTGTCCCTCTAAAATTTCCATCCCTTTAGTAGTGTTTGAGTCTTCAATAAACTAAACCTAACTTTTTGAACTAATCGATAATAAATTCATAGAATGTTTGAATTTTTGCTTACATGGGATGATTAATAAATGCTCTTCCAACCAAATCTTTTCAAAGGGAAATGTTATCCAATCATTAAAAACTAAAATAGGTATAAAATAAATACATTTAATGCTCTAATATCTTAAACTAAGAACACTCTTGGGAATTAGAAGTGGGTGCATGTTACTTCTCAACTTGAGGTACCAAATAGTCGTTAATAATTAAACATCATAAAGAAGCCCATCAAGGGTTCTAGTGAAATTAATATATTTATAAAACTTAAAATCCCCAAAAATCCTAAAAAAAATTTTTTAATATGAACATATTTCCAAAATTGAGTTTTCCTTCCTCTTATATTGGCACTAGTTGCCACTTTTTACCTTTCTTTCTTTATATTTTTTGCCTTTGTCCCTTTATTACAAAAATCAATTATTTAATGGTGAAATCTAGTACACAATGTGGTTGGATTAAAAAAACTTCAAAACCTCTCATTTAGTCACATATTAACATGCATGGTTTAAAATAATATATTTATCAATCTAAGAGTAATAATTCTTAGAAAATAAACCATATAATTAATCCTTCGTAATCAATCTATGGTTCAATGGATTATCGAGAACTGAATACACAATGAAGAGTAGCTTTATAACTCAAGTGCAACATACATATACACAATCATGAGTAGTTGTTACCCAATAATTGTAACAGAAAACATAATTGTGGAATCCTGTTATATTGAAGCACAAATGTACACATGAAAATCATTATACAAGGTGGTCCATTGAGTTGTAATATATATATCAATCCACAATTATTATGTATATATGCCATTAGCTTTTGATTCTCTTGATATTTCCAAGAAACTAAATTTATATAATTAACTTTATCACAAAATTTGAGGTGAGGGGTCACAATTAAATTAGATATAATATAAATTGTACATGTGTCTTAAGAGTTGTATTTGAGATAATAAAAATAAGGCCAAGAATAGGTGGATCTCGTTGATGTTAATGCAATACATTAAAGGGAAAGATATTTATAGAGAAAAAAAGATTTAGAATACTAAGTTGATGAGGATCAAATAAAATTATTTGTGTTATTTGAAATGACAGCTATGAAATGGACTTGTGCACTTTTTAGTATTACTCCAGATTATTTCAATACTTAAACATGTATTTTTAGCTTGAAAAATAAACATTACTAAACAACAATTACAATGATTTCCAATTCCTTAATAAATGGAAAATAATTCTTTTTTCTCCTAAGAATACCATATTACATTAGATCATTCAATAAATTAAGCATAACATAGTGAACTTCACAATTTAACTCTTCCAACAAGAAAAATAAAACTAACATTATTTTAAGATTTTCCTTAAATATATTAAAACTAAAATAGGAGCCAAAACACATGCACCCTAACACCATAAGTTTTATTTCTCTTTTTATGATCTTAACTTGATTAGAAAAAGATACCATATGAGGATTTGTTTTGGTTTTACTAGGTGAACATGACTTCTAAGAACTCCACTTCACTTCTTATCCTTCATGAATGAAATTAGTACACAAGGATGAAAATAATGCATCTTAACAAAAAGAATCATATGAATATAAACTTATACAAGAAATTGTCTATATATAATCAATTTTTAATCATTCACACATGAAAACAATACACAAGGAGGAATATAATGCATCTTAATTAAGATAAATTGAATTAATGTGTACATTTTATCAAAAAATCCATCACACATGGGTAAATAGGAAATAGTCCATCACTGCTATAGGAAAACATCTGTCACACACCATAAATTACATAAATAGAACAACATAGAGAAGACATTCACTTTACACATGGGAAATGACATCAATTAATCACCATTAAGAAATTTTTCATCTTTTCAATAAATAAATATCTTATAGAAAATATCAACATGGGGAAATTACAAAAATCAATTATTTAATGGTGAAATATAGGACATAGAGTGGTTGGATCAACAAAACACACTTCACAACCTCTTATTCAGCCACATATTAACATGCATCATTTCAAAATAATAGATTTATCAATCTTGAAGTGTAATAATTATTTTCAAAATCAACTATATAATTCATCGTGCATGATGAATTGATGGTCCAATAGATCATCAAGATCTAAATACACAATTAAGAGTAGTTGTCATACACTCAAGAGCAACATGCATATGCATAACTAAGATAAATTACTACCCAATAATCATAAAAACATACATAATTATCAAATATTATTATATTGAAACATGTAAATAACAAATATACACGTGAAAATAATCATATAAGGTGGCCTATTGAGTTGTGACATATATATCAATCCACAATTATTATGCATATATATCATTAAATTTTTATTATCTTGATTTTTCATAGAAATTAGATTTTTATAACTAAATTTATCATAAAATTTGAGGTTGGGGTGATAATTAAATTAAATATAATATGAATTTTGCATGCATTTCAAGATTTGTATTTGAGATATAAAAAAAATAAGGCCAAGAATCAGTGGGTCTTGTTGATGCTAATGCAATGTGTTATGTTATAAAATATATTTGTAGATAAAAGAAGATGTAGACTAAGAAGTTGATGAGGATAAAATAAAATTAGTTTTTTTAATTTTTAATGACAAATGTGAGATGGAATTCTATGCATTTTGAGTATTACTATGGATCATTTCAATACTTAAACATGTATATTTCCCTTGGAAAAAAAATATTAAATAATAGTCACAATAATTTCAATTCCTTAATAAGTGGAAAATAATTCTTTTTGCTCGTAAGAATACCATATTATATTACTAAATTCAATGAATTCAACACAACGTAGTAAACTTAAGAATTTAACTCTTCCACCAAGAAAAATAAAACTAACATTGTTCTAATATTTTCCTTAGATATATTGAAACTAAAATAAGAGCCAAAATACATGGATGCTAACACCATATGTTTTTTTACTCATTATACCATATGAGTAGATGTTTTAGTGTCATGTTCCACCTAGCTACCATCATGATGAGTATGAATTATCAATAAGGAGGAAATGAGGAATCAATTGACTACAATGTTGACATCTTACTAAGCTAGCCATTTAATTTCACCCCAATACTTTGTTTCCAAATTAATACCAAATTTTTATTTTTAACCATTATTATTATTCAACTATAACCAATGAGCTAAATGAGGAAAGGTCATATATAAAATATATTCAATAAAAATAGTAGGATCGAATTGAAAATAAAAATTAAAAATATAAAATAAAATTATTAAATGTTAATCAAATCCTTTAAAATAGTTATATTCCCAATGGCATAAATGCACAATAGAACATTCAAGGTCTTTAAAATTTTCATATGGAATGGGATCCCAAAACCACAATTTCTTGAGATAAAATTAGAGTTAAATGTGATTTTAGCACATTTTTAATAAGAAATAAAGTTTCTTAGAGTGGAGAAAAAATCCCCTAATAGAGTAAACACAACTATGACATTGGTCCTATGACTTTATTGACCTCTCCCAACACCCTGAAATACACATCTATACTATGTAGTAATGTATTCATGGTTTTAATGGACATAAATGTGCTTCCATATGTAAATTTATATTATTCTCCTTCATCTAACCCACACAAAGAAATCATAGAGGATGGAAAACATACTACAAGGATAAATACAATGTGAAAATAAGATAGAAACTAGGTGCTAACCTGAAATGTAAATAATCACAAAGGAACATTTTTCATTAACATAAAATCCATAGATTGTATAAATAAGCTACATCCTAACACAAAAATGTAAAAGGAATAAAGTGTAAACATCTAGCACAAGGGGAAAATGGTTTCACAAAAGTAATTAAGATTACCTTATATATGTTGTGATACTCCAATAACTACTGATCTATATTATGAATTTTATCTCAAATTATTTTTTTCCTTATTTTTTAAAATATTCCTCATAGCCAAATATAATGGCATTGTGTTTTATTTAATATTAGAATTTATTATTAATTTTATATTCCTTTCTTTCACCAAAGATATACCATCACTTTTAAGGTAATGTGTCTTACTTCTTCTAACAATTTAATTTCCACAAATTGTTACTTAGAATTTTTTGTTCATGTTCACTCAAACCTATGCATTGACAGAGGGAAGGATTTTCATCATTAACTCTCAACCATCCATAAATTTGGGTGTCCTTAATATATATTAATAAATATGTTTTCCTCATAATGACCATTTGTTCATTACTATTTTTGTGTTAGTTGACAATATCCATGTCTCATTCACATGTGGAAAAATTGCTATCCTTTTTACCCATGCTTATAGATATGATTTTTTCACTTAATCTAAGTTATTAGTATGCAACATGATCCCTAGTGATTGTGTAGTGTGGTATGTTGTTAAATTCAGTGCCATACTAAAAAAATTTCCCCAACTCTACTAATTTGACTCAAATTACACAACAATTAGAATATGTAGATCCTTGCCAACTAGTCTGATCATCAATATTGTTTTTAAAAACTTCCATATCATATACACATTAAATGTTTACATCAAGGTAAATATATGTTATGATAATGTAAAATCCCTAATCTTACTGATAAAAAAAGATTAATAGAGAAAACCATAGTCCATCAATAAAACCATCATTTTTTATATTAATTAAATGTGATTTCATCATTCTATGTAAATGATAATCTAATGTCACATAAGAAATAAAGTGTACATAAATAAATGATCTCATAATTATACATATAAATAAATATTTACTCACATAAGAGTCTCATGATGGGTCATTACATAGTTCCCATTAAAAATATCCATTCCAGAAGTTTCACATAAAATTATGAGGATAAATATGTTTTATCCTAGAAGTGTCTCCATACCTTGTAGAAGTTGGGATACATTGTCATGTTTGACCTTTACTAGATCCATCGAAGATGAAGTGATTATCAGGAAATAATACTCACATGTTGAACCTTGAGATAATCCTCATATATTTCTAAATATAATTAATCTATAACATTAAATAGGTTAAGATTATTTACACATGGAAAATATCATGCATCCTAGACATGTTGGATGGCAAGGTAAGCCTACAAATAACTGGGACAAATTATTCAAGAATATAAAATGATCATATAATCCATAGTCAAAACACATAATTTCATAAAATATTACATGGATTAACATTAATGAATTCCAAACCCTAAACATCAAAAATTATATTAATCTATCTATGCCTCGTTGATCTATCCATGCCTTGTTGACACATTTCTTAATATGCACAACCTTTTATTTGATTTATTTCACCATATCAAGAATGATAAAAAAAAATTATTCAAGCCTGTTCCAAATTAAAAGTGATGTGAATTTTCACCCATAAAAAGTTTCAAAAGAGACCATGTGAATGGAATTGTGTTAATAATTGTTATATGTAGATTATATCAAAGGTAGATAATTAACACAATGATTATGTCAATCCATGAAATTGTTTGAAATATGTCATATTGGACATAATTTAACCTTTTTTATTATCCATCCATATAATTAATTTAATCTATATTTAAATTAAACTTTGAACCAAAATCTAACAAAAACATTGTCCAAAATTAGGATGTGAACAAAGAATCCATAAATAAAATTATTTTAAGTGGTACAACATATGGATACAAAATATTATCCACATAAAATTAGGTAATATATTATAACTCATAGGTGTTATTTGACAATATAAAAATGTGTGACCTTAGTGTATATATCTATAAATACCAAGATGGAATTATGTCTATGTTGAGCTAGTGGAAACCCAATAATGAAATATGTGCATATGAAAAAATATATACCAATGTGAAACACTAGAAACATTGGTAGTGTCATCAAAATGTCCTTGAGTTTATAAAATAAAACCTCACATTTCTTATTCCATATAAATATCCTTCCCTTTAGATTGTTATGATTGGGGTTAAAAGTCATGAGTAATGTTCCATGAATCTGCAGTAATATCTATTGAATCCCATAAAGATGTGCATTTTAGTAACATTACTTTTATTTTGTTCAATACATTATTACATTAATATTGGTTGGATTAACTCGTATACCACTAAAATAAATTTTGTGACTTAAGTATTACATTTACTATTTTAATAATGCATATTTAGGTAATTTTCCATAGAGTTGGTTTTCCATTAAACACTAAAAACCTGTTCCAAATATACCTCATGTTGTTCCTTAGTCCAAAAAGATATTAGATTATTATAAATAAAATAAGCACAAATCTATCTTGATATTTATGGAACACATTTCTCATGATACCTAAAACACATTTGATGAATTTGTGAGACCAAATGACAATACACAAAACTAATAATGATAATATAGAATGCAAAAATATGTCTTTGATATGTCACCCTCTTTGATTTTTAATAGGTGTATGCATACCTAGAATATATTTTGGTTAAAACTCATGATTTTCTCATCTTATTGGAAAAATTAATCATATTCAGTAATGGGTAACTATATTTAATTATCCCTTTATTCAATTATGTATACTCAATACATATCCTTAGTGATGAATCTTTATTTTTCATAAATATTAATAGTGGGCCCCATGGATGCATGTATGGCTTCACTAATCCCTTGTCAATTAGGTATTGCATCTATAATCATAATTCACACAACTGAAGGGAATTCATCTTATATGGATCTTTTGAAATAGGTATATTATGGGAATTAATTCAATGTAGAAATTGGTCTCTCTTTATGGTAGAAATACAAATCGATACAAATTGCTTAAATTTTTTTAAGGATGAGATTCAAAATTTTAATAAAAACTACAATTTTAATATAAAAATTGATAATATATGTGTACAATCCAAAAATTACATGCATATCCACCATTATAATTTCTTAATATTTATTTTTAAAATGATTTTAAAAAAATAACTTTATAATAAAATTGTGAAGTTGGGAGGCATAATAAAATTCAATATAATATAAATTATACATGTTTTTTGAGAGTTGTATTTAAGATCAAAAAATTAAATTGAAGTGATTATCTCATCTTATTGAAAAAATCATTGGTCATTGGTAATATGTATCTATGTTTAATTATCCCATTATTCAACTATGTATACTCAAAGCATATTCTCAATGATGAATGTTTTTTTCATAAATATTACTGGTGGGACCCATGGATACATGTTTGGATTCACTAATCCCTTGTCAATTAAGTATTTCATCTATGCTCATAATTCACACAATTGAATGGAATTCATCCTTATATGGAGTTTTTGAAATAGGTCCATTGTGGGCATTAATTCAATGGAGAAATTGGTCTCTCTTGTTGGTGGAAATATAAATCGATACAATTTTATTTTATTTTTTTAAGGATGAGATTCCAAATTTTAATAAAATCTATAATTTTAATATAAAAATTTATAATATCACTTATTTATGTACAATCCACAAATAATATGCATATCCACCATTAGAATTTCTTAATATTTATTTTTAAAATGATTTTAAAAAATAACTTTATAATAAAATTGTGAAGTTGGGGCTCATAATAAAATTCAATATAATATAACTTATACATGTTTTTTTGAGAGTTGTATTTAAGATTAAATAAATAAGGCCAAGAATTAGTGGATATAGTTTAGAGGAGAATAAAGATGTAGACTACGAAGATTGAATAAATTTGTTTTTTAATATGTGTACAAATATAGTTAAATGTACTTATACAATGAGTGTATTTGTACCATTATTTTGGATTATTTCAATACTTAAAAAGGCATATTGCCTTTGAAAGAGAAATAATATTAAACAAAAATTACAATGACTTTGAATGCTTTAATAATTGAATAATTTATATTATTTCCTAACCACAAGGCCTTCAAGTGTGTGAAGACTCAAAATAAGTCAAATAATATTCATGATAAGTGGGTGTACTTATTTCAGGGATGTACTTTAGTTTTAAAACATAAATCAAGAAAATAAAATCATGTAGTTAATTCTTTAAGTAGGCGAGTGTCATTGTTAACTACTATGGTGAGTGAAGTAGTTGGATTTGAAGTTATTAAGGAATTATATGAAACTAATCTAGATTTTGGGAAGATTTTTGAACAAAGCAAAAATCCATTAGAAAATGAGGTAAATACTATTCATTATGATTATCTTATACATGATGGTTGTGTATTCATTGGAAAATAATTATATATTATCATTGGGTCTATGAGAGACAATATTATAAGATAATTGCATGGTGGTGGTTTAGGTGGACACTTCGTAAGAATAATAAAATATATTTGATGGAGGAGAAGTATTTTTAGCCAAATATGAATAGATATGTGGTAATTTATGTTTTAAAATACATGATATACTAAGTGGATAAGGTCCATACAAAAAACATAAGGTTATACATGTCATATGAGTACCAAGAGGACATGGGAATGATTTTAGTATGGATTATGTATTAGGGTTGAAAACCACATAGAGAGATAATGATCCATTTTTTTAAGTTATGGACAAGTTTTTTGAGATGGTTCATCTTATTGCATGTAAGAAAATCAATGATGTCACTAGAATATGAGATCTATTTTTTAAATATGTGAGATTCCAATGTGTTCAAAAAACCATTACTTCATATAGAGATACAAAATTTATAAGTCATTTTTTGAGTAATCTATGGAAAAGGATATGAATTAAACTATAATTTATTAGTGCATACTACCCAAAAACATACGGAAAACTATAAGTAGTAAAAAAGATCTTGAAACAATTGTTGAGATGCATAGTTGGAGAGAAGCCCAAGCAATGGGACTTGGGTTTACCATAAGTTAAGTTTACATATAATAGTTTAATGAATATATCAGTATGTAAATTACCATTTTGGATTGTTTATAGAGGAAATTTTAAGGGTTTTTTACATTTGATTTAGTCATTAATTATAGAATGGGTTAGTTTTGATACATAAACATTTTTAAGGTACATAAAATAGTTGCAACTACAAGTAAGCAAAAAGTTATAGGGAAGCAATGAAAAATATAAGGTAGAAAAAGTTATAACAAAAAGTCCAAAATTATTTGAATAATGATATTTGGTGATGGTATATTTTATAAAATAAACATTTTTTAAAGGAACATGCAACAAGTTGAATAAGATTGGTATGTAAAGAATTGTGAATAAAATAAATGAAAATGTTTATGAAGTGAATTTACCACAGAATTTTCATATTTATATATTATTAAATGTTTCATATTTATATGGATTTAATATATAATATTATGAAGGGTAAGAAAGTTAATAATTAGATAACATAGGTTTTGGATAATAAGATAGTGAACATAAGACAAGGCAACTATAACATGTATTTGGTATAGTGTAAAGGACTAAAATGGGAGAAAACACTTGGGTTTAAGAATGGGAGTTGAATAATATTGAAAATAATAAAAGGTAGGAGTATTAATAGGTTAACTCATAAGATGAGAGTTATTTCCAACTAGAGGAAGATAGTGTGGACACCTATCTTGTGGAGGCCATAAATTTTGATTAGAGAACCCATTTGCACTCCTTTCTTTGAAAATAAAGATCTTGGATAGGATAATGCATCCACAACCTATCATTTACTCTTATAATTAATTAGTGTACTAAAATTAAATCCCATTTAATGTAAATTTAAAATATAATATATGAGGATAAATAAGACAGCTTACTATAAAAATATAGTGATATACAAAATTTATAGAAGTTGTAAATTACTACAAAATTAAATATGGTTAGGATTAGAGATGTTGCACAGAATGTGAATGCAGTGATTTAATATTAATTATCAATGTAAATATATACTAATCCATTTACCAAAATATGGTAATAACCTATCGTTAATGGTGGTAACAACATTCTAAAATTATGATACTCATGTAACTGAAATGGTTACACCAAACAGTCTAGAAAATAATGTAAAACCACTTGTATGCTATACCTGATTATGCTAACATTCCCCCTTATTACATTATTTTTACAAACATAATATTATTGATAGTGGACCCCTCTTATTTCAAACATGGTAAAAAGTTTTTACACTTTCCATATAGCATACTCACCTTTTAAGGTGGCATGTAATCTTTATGGCTTTATGGTCTTAGTGGCACCTTGGTTTTTCCTTAAAGGATTACCAAAAACCTAGAATGGACACGAGTACATCTCTCTATTTTATACACTTTGGTAGTTTCTCATATTTCCACTAATCCTTTTCTAAGAACCAAGCACTACATTAGTGTTTTTTTCTTCCCAAAATGTTCTTCAACAAGAGGTACCAAACTGGAAAATAATGATTAGTAATTTTATTGAAACTACACTACATAACAAAAACACACCATGCATAACATAAAACAAACACACTAAAAAGTGTCACCATATAAATCATGTAACCCCATCATAGGCAACTCACGAGAGGATGCCAATTGTCCTGCAACCTCCAAGAATCCTCTAGCCTCTAGTAAGGTGCTACTACATGTTTCACAACAAGAGTTGTGAAGTGAAGGTGACCTCGTCAACAAACTCTTCACTTTCATCAGTATCTGGTGGATCCTCTACTTGATAAACATTAGCTTTATTGGATTGAATTTCCCTTTGAGAACATCTTTTACTCAAACAAAATAGTCACATACTATATGGCCTTACTTCTTGTAGTAGTGGCATTTATCTTTATTTTGTCAATATTAGACTTTTTATTTTGAGAATAAAGTGCATTCTCGTGTTCAAAAATACCTTCATCTTATAAAATTATCTTTTTGTCTTATGTTAGTAGTGTTGCAATCATATCATTGAGAGAGTGTGATGGTATTTGGCTAAGACTAAATATAATATTGCTATATTTTTATGGTAGACTATTCAATAGAATAACTTTTTCATCATGATCTTCGACATTAGTTTTTACCTCAAAAAATTGCCTAATAAGAGATATCAAATTTTTTATATGGTTGGACATAGTTATTACATCTTCCATTTTGAATCTATATAACTACAATTTTAGTGAAAATTAGGTATTTACCACTTTTGCACCAAACAGGTGTTGAGCGTATTCTAAATTTCCTTGGATGATTTTTTTAAATCCACATGATGTAACTCAAGGTCTAAAATCACAAGGCCAATAATATGTTTTTGGTTTATCATCTCTTGTTTTCCACTCAAATAATTTACTTGCATCAGTGGGTTGTTTCTCATCTGCATTTATGATACCCCACAAATATTTATGCATCAATTGCATTTGTATTTTAACCTTCTATGTATGAAAGTTTAAAGAAAAATATTTCTCTATGAGAATTTTAATTTCCATCTTGAAACAAAGAGACGTAGATCAATCTAATAAAATAAAAATAGAAAAGTACTAGGATCAAAATGTTGTGGAATGATGTAGCCTCCTAACATGTGTTGATTAATAGAATTAACAAAAGAAAAATGGTCTTCAAAATATCCTTATTGTGTTACTGGTGTTCATGATGGTAGTGATCTTTAGAAAAAAAAACACCTTGGCTAAGTTATTTTATACATATCACCAAATGCTTGGTCATCTTTATCTACCATGATACTACACTGCTATGATGCTGCAGATTTCACAAGTCTTCTAGGTTTGTATTGCATGGTCTTTTAGGTATTTACATCTTCAAGATTCAAATGCTATAAAACTTCCATGATTTTTTATATTACTAGCTGCATTTTCTTCCTAGGAATACTTTTTCTATGAATTTATTGCTTTCACCTTGCATTTCTTTTCTATGAATGGAGATGCAATCAAACTTTGGGCTTTATTGGTCGTATTGTCTACACTTCAGGATTTCTTAACCGTAGATCATGCTTTTATAAATTATTGAATGGAATAAGACTATATTATTATTTATATATAACAAGATCTTGTAAAGAATAAAATTACACAAAATTGATGCAATCTTTGATCAATACAACAAATATGTAGATTATGCTAACTCCAAGTTTATATAGACAAATCACTTTATCACTAATTAAGCTAAATATAAATGTTGCAATTGATAAACTACGTAGTACTCAATTCTCTCTTCATTCATATGGGTGATAATATATATGAGATCCCCTTACAAATATCTTATGTATCCATCATGGGAATAATCATACACTGCTCCGATACCAAAATGTTACACATAATGAGAATGTAGTGATTTAATATTTATTATCAATGCAAATATATACAAATACACTTATTAAATTATGGTAACAACCTACTGGGAATAGCGGTAACAACATTCTAAAATTGTGATACTGGCGTAATTGAAATGGTTACACCAAACAGTCTAGAAATAATGTAAAATAACATGTACGCTATATCTGATTATGCTAACAAGAGAGATGTCATTCAAAATTGTTTTATCTCAAACTTTTTTTTTCATTCATTGAGTATGACTATTTGAAACTATTAATAAAAACATATAAAAAAACTTTAGTTAAAAACAATGACTTGTATCCTATGACAAGTGAAAAGTAGCTAGAAAGGGTTGTAGTGCATCATTATTTGATTATGCAGATTTTTCTATGTAGAGTGTGCATTAAATATATAATTATGGTTTATTTTCATCTATCTATATATTTACTTAATTTTTGTAGAGCCTTGGATCTATAGATCACCTACATAATAAAAAACCCAGCCTACAAAAGTACATAACATAAGAAAAAATGCAAAAGGAGGAAGAATGGGAAAGTAGTCATAAAACCCATTACTGATTGAGTGTCTCCTGCATAGTCCAAGTGTCCTTCAAGCCAATGTAGTTCTCCCTTTGGCCAAGATCATATGAATTCAACTACAAAATTTTATTTAAATGATTGAAAAATGATGTCCTCAATCTACAAAAAAATAATGTTAACTTGGCCAATGAATGTAATAATGTAGTAAAATTTTAGTAGGGCTCTTTACTAAATTGATAAATAATTTTGAAATTTACTTTACAAGAGAGTACTAGATGGATTAGGTGGGGTTTCAATTATCTCTAACAACTAACCTATTTTTGTGTGTAGGTAATACATTAGGATGTATGTAATTTTGAAAAACTAGCCTTTGGAGCATGGGATAAATATCTGCACTAGTGGACAAGTAAAAAATGCACCCCATTTTGCTTAGTGTGAACTTGTCTATAATGGATAGAGGCCTCTAAGACTAAATTAAGTATGGAGTATATATTGATAAAGTATGAATAGGAATAAATTATGGAAGTTTGGAAGATGTTCTCAGTAATTTCAATAATTTGATGGCCTTCATATAGATAAATGATTATGCTAATGGTAAGTTAGCAAAGCAAGGCAAAGATGTCAAAGATAAGCATTGTCAAGAATTTATTGACTAAATTTAAGTTTTTACACCTGCCTTGTATATTTAGGCTACATTTCCATATAATTTGAATGCAATAAGTGGCCATCTAAGGGTCTAAATTGCAATCTAGTATTTTACAAAAAAAATAGAATTTAAAAAATTAGACGTATTTATAACCAAAAATAAAATTGACCTAAAATTCATCCATTACCATGAATTTAATGTTTATAGAATAAGTGGATACTTGTAGGCCCATTTGAACTTTCATGTAAAAGTTTCTAAAAATAGAAACATTTAAAAATAGTAAGGCCATTTAAGTCTAGGTATATTTAATTTATTTATATTTTTTAATTTTTCATGTCAAACCCAATTTTAAATTAAGTTTTATTTAATTAATTGTACGTTATGATTTGAATTCATTCATGTATAATCAATAAATATAAATAGTACTAAATAAATTTTGAGAAAATTGGGTCTATTGAAAATTTGCTTTTCTAGTTTCTAATTTCATCACCATGTGAGCCATGAACCTTTTGATTAAATTTTTTCTTAGGCACAACATGAGAAAAGAGCCATTCAAATAATTTTTTTTATGGCCACCACATAATTTAAGATCCATCATGATAAATAATATAAACATTTTTATGAGATATATTGTTATCTCAAATCCATGACATTAGTGCTCAAAATAACACATGAAAAAGTGTGTGGGATTTGTACCTTAAGTAAATAAGCTTTAGGTTTAAAAAACATTAATTATAGGTGTTCATGTAAAATATATTTAAACTAAATTTTTGTACAGACACCACATAAATTAAAAATATTACAACTAAAATCTATTGGAGGCACCACACAAGACAACATCCATTCGATTACAAAATTTTGAAGGGACCACATAATGCAAGATCCATCATATGCAATAATATCTACATTGTTAGGATATCTACCATTATCTCAAATACATGAGATTAATTCTAAAAATAACACATGTAAAATTTTGTCCGCCTTGTACCTTAAGGCAACAAGTTGTGGGCTCAAATAACATTAAACCTAGGTGGTCCAATAGAGTATCTTTAGTTTTAATTTTTTTGGAGAAACCGCATGATCCAAGAACCTTTTCATTAAATTTAATTAGAGGTATAAATAAATATTAAAAAGTGGGCTCAATTAACACTAATTCTACATGGTCCACTATCATGAAAATCAGCTTCACTTCATCCTTTTTATTTAGAAAATAGGGTGTTGTTTTTATTTCAAACATCTATGCGTAATAATATTCTATGAAATTCATGTGTAAGTTATAGGTTATAATCAAAGGTTTATTATAACTTGGTTTAAAATGTGGAAATTGAGGGTCTGAATCGAAGGTTTTAAGTAACCTATCATGAATTTTAGGTTCCAATACACTTCGTTCATCTATATAAATTGTATGAAAATAATGGCACTTCATGCATTATGTTTTGAGTGTTGTTTGAGAACTTAGTTACTAAAATGAAATTTTATAAGGTCTCTAATCCTAGGTGTTCTAGTGGATTAGCCAAATTATTATTCATCAAGATAATATTTATCTCTTTTCCCAAGATATAAAATGAAATACTCAAAGGGCACATGAAACAAACAATGATTCCATATCACATATGATATCAATTAAATGATCCAACAAAATTTAATACTTAACCATGGGCCTAAGCCTAGGTGATGTTAGGTGGGGATTCACATATGTATTGATGGCCAATAAAATGTTTTTGTCACCAGCATGACAAATTTTAAATAAATTACATACAATCTAAAGCAAAATATTGTTAAAATACATTGTTTAATAATTTTAATGTTTATGCACTCATTAGATACTAATTATTTATATGTATTTTTCACATATTTTCCAATATCTAAAATCCATAAAAAGAATGTTAAAAAAATCACACATGAAATTTTTTTTGGGAAATGTACTCTAAAGAAACAAGTTATAGGGTCAAATAGCATTAAGCCCGAGTGGTCTTGTGGAGTAGCTTTAGAATCAATTTTTGTAGAGGCACCACATGAGCCAAGAACATTCCAGTACAATTTTTTTTGAGGCACCACATTAGCCAAGAGTTATTCCATTTTATTTTTAGGGAGGATCTACATAATTCAATATATCTAATGTGTAAGAATAACTACATTGGTAGGAAATGAATTACTAACTATAATCCATGACATTAGTGATCAAAAAAACAATTGTGAAAACTTTTGTGGGCCTCTAGCAATTCCAATCAATTAGATTTAGATTCATTTTTTGTGGAGGCACCACATGAGCTAAGAATATTTAAATTCAATTATTTTTTAGGTACCACACATGCCATAAGCTGATCCATTATTTTTTTGTGAATGGACCACATAAGCCAAGAGCCCTTATGTTAAAGAATATTGACATTGTTAGGACATGTACCATTATCTCAAATCTATTATATTAATTTTTAAAATAACACGTTAAGAATTTTGTCATCCTTATATCTTAAATAAACAATAAATTATAGATTCAAATAACTCTAATCCCATAGGTTGTCCAATAGAATAGACATATTCAAATTTTGTAGCGATAACTAGGTTTTATAGTATTTTATGACATTTTCCAAGCATTTGTCAAAAACAATTAATTGGAAGGTTTTTGGCTCATGGTGGGCTTCATCAACAAGCCAATATTGTCAATGATATTCTCATTGAATACCTAGGATCCCTACTTGACATCTTAGTGCTCGAGCTTCTAATTCTCTATTGGAGATTGGAGATGAGAAAGAGAAAGTTTCCTTGGGAAAATATAAAGCTGCCATTCTATATTAAGTATGTGATATTCATTTTTGTTTGTTACCAACCAATTGAGTAGACATCATTAGTGTGTTACTGTATGAGGAGATAAATAAAATAATAAATTTAGGATATTTATCTTTTTATAATTATAAATGCATAGATCACTAAGTATTTATGCCAAGATAAAGAGGTCAAGCTTACATATTATGGTGGAGCTCATAGAGGGTCTCAGCATTGGAGGGTAACATAGAATTGAGTGGTGGAGGAAAAATATGAAATAGTGTGTAGGTCAAAGACTAATCAGGTCGTAAGTGCAAAAAATTTGGTCTTATGAATCTATTATATCTTATGAGAACTATGAAATGGTTTGAGCCCTGCCATAACACATAATATATTTTTTTGGATATAGTCTTATGATATTCTAAATATATAAGTGGTGTTATCACCTTGACATTATGTAAAACTAGTGTTAAGCCCCATAGTTGGTGATTCAATGTTATATTTGTAAAAAATTGTATATGTTAAGAGTTAACTAGTCATGCTATGAGGAGGCATACATACAGGCTGAGATAAGAGATTTAACATAATTCCTTTCATATCAGTTAATGATGTTTTCCTACTCTTGACTAAAGGATAAAAGATGGAAAAGGTAAAATTAAGTAAAAGTAATTGTACATTTTAAAACTTTAAATGTATTTTGAGGTTGTAAGAGATAGTTAGAGTAGAAAATGACAAGGAGAGAAACCCAAAGAAGGGATATGAAGGTTGAAAGAATAAGAGAAGTAGGAAATCAAGGGGCATAAGATAAAAGAGGAAACAATTAGAGAAAGTGAATAAACTAGGTAGAGTAGTAGGAAGCCATATAATTCATGTAACATGAGTTTAAGGACAATGCATTGATTTCTATGCAAGATGGTCTAAAGTTATAGAAAGGACAACCAAAGTAGCCAAAATAATAGAAATTTGAGAAGGCAAAATGGTGGTGCCATATTTTCCACACCAATATGCATGACATTGATCACTATTGGTATAATTCCTTGACTCAAGACATATCTAGTCGAGAGGGCACATATAGTAGAGATAACTCAACGAAATCAAAAAGACATCCTCAATGATAGAAGCAACTAGGACATAAAGTAGTAAAAATTTTACCTAGAACATGATGGTGCATCGAAAGAGTAAGTAATACTATAATAATATTGTGATTCATATAATAACTTATTTATTGTCTCCCAAACCCCATCACCAATGATTAATATTTGGTTGATTGACTTAAGTACTAGTAAGTATATGATAGGATACAAAGATATCTTTGATTCATTGACTAATCAACCCATTAGAGATCAGGTTTGGATCATAGATGATAAGGATTATGTTATAGAAAGAATTAGGACTATCACCATTCTTCTTGAGATGATAAGTTGTACTCTCACAAAGGTTTTTTATGTTTCTAATTTGACAACAAATAATTTTGTCTATAAGTCAGCTCTTGAATCATAACGTTAAGGTGGTGTTCCTGATTAGGAATGGCACCAAATATTGTCTCCTCTCACAATAAGGTAAGGTAATTGCTAAATATTTTCTAAAGTATCATTTATTTTCACTGGATGTAGTTTCATCCAATGTAGTTACTCTCTCTGCCTATACATTATAATCTATCTCCCTTTAATATTATTGATATGGGAACCTTTATGATGAATCCTTATATCATCTCAATTAAAAATTAATAGTACGTGGTATTCCTCATCTTTTCCATTCTTTGTCTATATCCCCTAGATTCCTTATCGTAGAACAACATAGATTTTCATTCAAGCCGATTCCTTCTCATGCTAAGGGTCATCTTGATGTGGTACATATTGATTTGTGTAGACCCTTGCCTAATTATGTTCAAGGATTAAAGTACTTCCAATATTTCATTGATGATTTCTCTCGCAATACTTGGGTTTTATTTCTCAAGAATAAGAGTGAAGCAATTTTATCATTTTAAGGTCTTCTACCAACTTGTTGTGACCCAGTTAGGGATGCCTCTTTATAGCCTCCACTTAGATCAAGGGTGTATTTGAAATCAAAGGAGTTTTTGGCGTTCTTTAAGTAACACACTATCAAATAACAATTGAATGATCCCTATACACCCCAATAAAATTCAATTATAGAGTGACACATTCATTCAATCATGGAGATGGCTCATTTCATGCTTTCCACATCAAAGTTAGAGGCACCATCTTGGGAAAATGTAGTCCAGATAACCATTTATCTTCTAAATAGGCCACATATAAACATCTTTCAATACAAGACACCATAATAGGTATGGAGTGGTTATAAACCTTTGATCTCTCATATAAGATCATTTGGTTATACATCATATATGCATGTCCCTACTAAAAAGAGGAATAAGATTGAACTGAAGATACTATAGTACATACTATTGGGGTACAATACTACCTCAAAATCATATTGTCTCATATATCTTGAGGCATAAAATATTTATGAAAGTTGAGACATGGTTTTTGATGAGTCATCATTCGACTCATTGACATACAAAGAGGATTAAAATCCAACCACCTCTCATAAGTTGATTTCATAGTCAGATGATGATTATGATGAAGATGAGATACAAGGAAAATTATTAATTAATATTGAAAATTTGGAAGATAATTCTTCATCAAATAATCATCAACATAGACATCCAAAATGAGTAGAAAGCACCATCAGGGACTCAAACCTAAAATCTATTATGTATACTTCATCAAGAGTTTAGACAAGAAGAAAAGTGATAAATGAGGTTAATATCACACTAATGAGTTATTTGTTAATAACACCAAACTAAAGATAGTTTGAGAGGCACTATCTCAACCTCAGTGGATGAAGGCCACAGATGCCAAATATGATTCCTTGATAAAAATTAAAATGTGGGAACTTGTATATCTACCTATAGGAAATAAATCCATTGGATGCAAGTGGATTTTCCAAATAAAATATAAGGAAAATGGATCCATCGACAAATACAAAGAATAACTTGTTTAAAAGGGGTATGCTCAGTAAGAAGGAATTGATTATGAGGAGACCTTTGTACCAATTGTAAAGATCAAAACCATTAGATTTTTTTATGCATTGACAACACAAAAAGGGTGTAAGATTTAGAATATGGATGTCAAAAGTAATTTTTTTCAATGGTGATCTCAAAGAAGAATTTTAGATGACCTAGGTAAAAGGATTTATTAACAAATAACATCCACAAAAGGTATGTCATCTAATCAAGTCTCTTTATTAAATTAAGAAAGCATAAAGGGCATGGCACATTAAGATAGATGATCATATATTACAACATGGATTCATTCAAATCCCCTCAGATTTAAATTTGTATATCAAGAAGCTAGGCATAGATATTATCATTCCTATTTTGTATGTGGATGATCTTGTGATCATAGGAAGCTTAGATGTTCTCATTGAAGAAATGAATAATGACTTACATAAATATTTTGACATGATAGACTTGAGACTACTTCATTACTATATTGGCTTAGAGATATGGAAAAAGAAGAACTACATTTTTTTTTCACAGATGAAATATGCGAAGACACTATTTGAGAAATAAGAGATGACAAATTGTAAACCATTGTCAACTCCCATGGAGAAAGGTTTG
This sequence comes from Torreya grandis, assembly GCA_037957365.1. Taxonomy (NCBI): domain Eukaryota; kingdom Viridiplantae; phylum Streptophyta; class Pinopsida; order Cupressales; family Taxaceae; genus Torreya; species Torreya grandis. Next base: position 6,938,159 of record JARHVA010000068.1, read on the forward strand.
AGACTTTATTGATTTTAGGTTTCACCTCAAGTAGATGGAATTCAATATAGGGAACTTGTTGGGAGTCTTATTTACTTGACATATACCAGACCATACATATGCTTTCTTGTCATCTATCTTTCAAGATTCATGCAGGAGCCAAATAAATGAAACTGATTTGAAACAAATCAAGTTTTGAGATATGTTTGAGGTACAAGAGATTATGGTCTAGAATACAAGAACTCATTTTTATTCTTATAGGGTTATACAGACTTGGACAATGCATGATTTGTTGATGGCATGAAATCAACTTAATGATATATCTTGCATTTCAAATTTAGACAAATTTCATGGATTACTAAGAAGGAATATGAAATTATTATATCATCTTTAGAGGTAAAATATCATGCCACACAAGGAAGTATGTGAGAAGCAATTTGGTTATGTCACATTCTGTATGACATAGAAATTCATGAAGATCAACCACCAATCCTTTTCCATGACAACCATGGTGTTTTGAAGCTTGTCAAGAATCTATTTTTTTATGAAAGAACCAAATACATTAAGGTCCAATGTCATTACATTTTTGAACAAGTCTTGAAACACCACTTTTAACTCTAATACTACCCAATAGATTTATAGATAATAGATATACTCACCAAGTCACTTAACAAGGTGAAAATTGATCTATTTTGGGGGTAAATTTTTAAAAACAATGTAATAAAGAGGGGAAGCGTAGTTTGAAATATATTGCATTTTTTTAAAGTAATAAATAACTTAGTTAATCTAAGCTTTGATGGTTACATAACTATAGTTGATGCAGTTGGTAACTATTCAAATTTTTTTTTATTATATATATTCACATTATGTATTAATGAATATACATCAAAACATTTTGCTTGCTACAACGTGTAAAATTTTCTAAAAATATAAACATCTAAAAATAAGAGGGTTAATTAACTCTAGGTATTTTTTTTATTTATCTAACTTTTTTAATTTTACATGTCAGCTCCAATTTTGAATTGAATTTCATTTAAATAATTTTATGTGATGCTTTTTACTCATTCATGAAAAAATAAATAGATATTATTACTCAATAAATTCTAAAAAAATTAGAGTTATTGAAAATTTGATCTTCTAGTTTCTAATTTCATCACCACATTAGCCTAGAACAATTCGATTCAATTTTTTTTGAGGTACCACATGAGCCAAGATCCATCCAAATAATTTTTTGGGTAGGCACCACATAATTTTAGATGCCTCATGAGTAATAATATATATTACTAGGAGATGTATTATAAACTAAGTCCATGACATTGGTACTAAAAAGAATACATGGAAATTTTTTTGGGCCTTGTATATTAAGGCAACAAATTGTAGGTTAAAAATAAGTAATCCTATGTGTTTAAGTGGAATAGATTTAAATTATTTTTTTGTGGGGACACCACACAATCCAAGATCCCTTATATGCAAGAATATTTTCATTATTAAGATATGTACCATTATGTGAAATCCATAAAATCAATTCTTAAAAAAACACATGGAAAGTTTTGTTGGCCTTGTACCTTAAGGCAACAAGTTGTAGGCTCAAATAACAATAAGCCCAGGTGGTCCAATAGAGTGCATTTAGTTTCATATTTTTTGGATACATCACATGTGCCAAGAAACTTTCAATAAGTACAAGTAACTAGTAAAATGTGGGTTCAAATAACACCAAGTCTACATGGTCCAGTATCATGAAAATAAACTTCACTTCATCCTTTTTATTTATAAAATAGGGTGGTGTTTTTATTTCAAACATTTGGTTGTATTAATTCATGTGTAAATTACAAGTTATATTCAAAGGGTTATTGTAACATGGTGTAAAATATATAAATTGAGGGTTTAAATCCATGGTTTTAGGTAACCTAGCATAAACTCTAGGTTGCAGTACACTTTGTTCATTTATATAAATTCTCTGCAAAAAATTGTAACTCGTGCATTATGTTTTGAGTGTTGTTTGAGAAATTAATTACTAGAATGGAATTTCAGAAGGTCACTAAGCCTAGGTGTTCCAGTAGAGTAGCCAAATTCTTACTCATCACAAGAATATATTTCTCTTTCCTTGTGATCCAATGTGAAATAATCAAAGAGCACATGAAACAAAAGACAATTCCATGTCACATATAATGTATCAATTAAATGGTCCAAGAATAATAAATAATTAACCATGGGCCTAATCCAAGGTGATGTTAGGTGAGACTTTGCATATGCATTGATGGATAATAGGATGTTTTTATCACTAGCATGAATTTTTTTTTAAGAAATTGCACATGATCTAAAGCAAAATGTTGTTAAAATACATTTGTGAATAATTTGAATATTTATGCACTCATTAGATACTAAATGCTTATATACATTTTTCACATATTTACCAATAACTAAAATCCATGGCATTAATGTTCAAAAGAGCATGTGAAAAACTTTGTGGACAATGTACATTAAGAAAACATGTTGTAGGGTCAAATAGCACTAGGTTGAGGTGGTCCAATGGGATAGCTTTAGATTCAATTTTTGTAGAGGCATCACATGAGCCAAGGACCTTTCAGTTTTTTTTTTTTTTGAAGGCACCACACGAGCCAAGATCCATTCCATTTAAATTTTTTGGAGGCATTACAAAAGCCAAATAACGTAATGTACAAGAATAGCGACATTGCTCGGAAATGCATTATTATCTAAAATTTATGATATTAGTGATCAAATAACACATGTGGAAAATTTTGTAGGCCTCTAGATGTTCCAATTAGGTAGCTTTAGATTATTTTTTGTGAAAGTACCACATAACTAAAAATATTTAAATTCAATTATTTAAGAGGTACTCCACATGTCATGAGCTGATCCATAAATTTTTTGTGAAGGGGCCATATAAACCAAGAGCTCTCATGTGCATGTGCAAGAATGTTTACTGGACATAAACCATTATCTGAAATCTCTAATATTAATTTTAAAAAGAACATGTGAAAAATTTTGTGGGCCTTATACTTTAAGGCAATAAGAAATTGTAGAATCAAATAACACCAAATCCATATGTGGTCCAGTTTTGTGGGCCTTATATTCGAATTTCACGAAAACACCACATGAACCAGGAACCTTTCAATTCAATTTTGTTTCGAGCATATATAATAATGTGTAGAATTCGCGTGTAAATTGTATGTCTGAATCAAAGTCCACGTGATCCAAAGCAAAAAAGCCACCCTATTTTGTTTTGTAATGAAAAAAAAGGACAAAGTGAAGTTGCTTTTACTTATAGTGGATCACGTTTCAAACATGTGAGCGTATTAATATTCTGTGGAATTCACATGTAAATTGTATGACAGAATCGAAGGTTTGCTGTAACCTGGTGTAAATGTAAATGTTTGGCTGCAGTACACTTCATTCATCTCTATAAATTCGCTGCAAACAATGCCAACTCATGCATTGTGATTTGAGTGTTGTTTGAGAACATAATTGCTAGAATGGAATTTCAGGTGGTCTCCAGTAGGGATGCAAGCAAAATATCGGATCAGTGGCGTTTGGCTTCTGTGGATGAAGTGAGAAGAAATCTTGAAGAGATTAAAAAGCAAAATATCCTTCAAACGTGGACCATCCTACGCCTTCTGGATGGATCCGTGGATGGCAGCGGCTATGGATATAACGTTGCTCAAGAACACAGGAATATGGGGGAAATGCTACTAGTTAAAACGAATACAGCAAGACCATCAGGTAAGTTAATCTCACTCATTTTAGAAAATAAATAAATAATAGGTTCTTCTGGATTTAATTGGGTAATAATCTTCTCTAATTGTTAATTGAATTTCTGCAGACGGTTCATTCAATCCAGAAATGTATTCTGGAGTTGAGTTGAACGCTAAAGGAAGAGAAGTCGCTCTGTTATTAACAGTCGACGATAAAATCACTGAAGTCGTATACTTTGTGTTATATAAGTTTAAGAAGGTTGAAGAGCGTCTGGCTGAGAAGGAAAGTTTGATCCTTAAGTCATTTTTGGAGGAATCTATGGAAATGGATATGAATTAAACTATAATTTTTTAGTGCATACTACCCAAAAACATATGGAAAACTATAAATAGTAAAAAATAGCTTGAAAAAATTGTTGAGATGCATAGTTGGAGAGAAACCCAAGCAATGGGACTTGGGTTTACCATAAGTTAAGTTTGCATATAATAGTTTAGTGAATATATCAGTATGGAAATCACCATTTTGCATTGTTTATAGAGGAAATTTTAAAGGTGTTTTACATTTGATGTAGTCATTAATTATAGACTGGGTTAGTTTTGATACATAAACATTTTTAAAGTACATAAAATAGTTGTAAGTAGAAGTAAGCATAAAGTTATAGGGAAGAAATGAAAAATATAAGGTAGAAAAATTTATAACAAAAAGTCCAAAATTATTTGAATATTGATATTTGGTGATTGTATATTTTATAAAATAAACATTTCTTAAAGGAACATGCAACAGGTTGAAGAAGAATGATATGTACAAAATTGTGAATAAAATAGATGAAAATGTTTATGAAGTGAATTTACCATAGAATTTTCATATTTATATATTATTAAATGTTTCATATTTATATGGATTTAATATATAATATTATTAAGGGTAAGAAAGTTAATAATTAGATTGGAAACAATGGGTACCAAGGAAGAATAAATAAAAGATAACACAGGTTCTAGATAATAAGATAGTGAGCACAAGACAAGGCAACTATAACATGTATTTGGTATAGTGTAAAGGACTAAAATGGGAGAAAACACTTGGGTTTAAGAATGTGAGTTGAATAATATTGAAAATAATAAATGGTAGGAGTATTAATAGGTTAACTTATAAGATGAGAATTATTTTCAACTAGAGGAGGATAATGTGGACCCCTATCTTGTGGAGACCATAACTTTTGATCAGAGAACACATTTGCACTCCTTCTTTTGAAAATAAATATCTTGGATAGGATAATGCATCCACAACCTATCGTTTACTCTTATAATTAATTAGTGTATTAAAACTAAATCTAATTTTATGTAAATTTAAAATCTAATATAGGAGGATAAATAAGACAACCTACTATAAAAATATAGTGATATACAAAATTTACAGAAATTGTAAATTACTAAAAAATTAAATATGGCTAGGGTTAGAGATGTTACACGAAATGTGAATGCAGTGATTTAATATTCATTATTAATGCAAATATATACTAATCCATTTTTAAAAAATATGGTAATAACCTATCAATAATGGTGGTAACAACATTCTAAAATTGTGGTATTGGTGCAATTGATATGGTTACACCAAACAATCTAGAATAAACGAACTGTATGCTATATCTGATTATGCTAACGTTCCCCCTTATTACATTATTTTTAAAAACATCATATTATTGATAGTGGACCCCTCTTATTTCAAACATGGTAAAAAGGTTTTACACTCTCCGTATAGCCTGCTCACTTTTTAAGGTGGCATGCTATCTTTATGGCTTCATGGTTTTAATGGCACCTTGGTTTTTCCTTATAGGATTACCAAAAACCTAGAATTGACATGAGTACATCTCTCTATTTTGTACACTTCAGTAGTTTCTTAGATTTCCACAAATCCTTTTCTAAGAACCAAGCACTACATTAGTGCTTTTTCTTCCCAAAATGTTCTTCAACAGGAGTTATCAAACTGGAAAATAATGATCAGTAATTTTATTGAAAACTACACTACATAGTAAAAACACACCATGCATAACATAAAACAAGCACACTAAAAAATGTCACCATATAAATGATGTAACCCCATCATAGGAAACTCACAAGAGGATGCCAATTGTCCTGCAGCCTCCATGTATCCTCCAGCCTCCAATAAGGTGCTACTACATGTTTCACAACAAGAGATGTGAAGTGAAGGTGACCTCGTCAACTAACTCTTCACTTTCATCAGTATCTGGTGGATCATCTACTTGAGCAACATTAGCTTTACTAGGCTTGAATTTCCCTTTGAGAACATCTTTTTCTCAAACAAAATAGTCCCATGCTGTATGACCTTACTTCTTGCAGTAGTGGCATTTATCTTTATTTTTTCAATATTGGACTTTTTATTTAGAGAATAAAGTTCATCCTCATGTTGAAAAATACCTTCATCTGATAAAAGTATCTTTTTGTCTTCTACCAGTAGTGCCACAATCATATCATCGAGAGATTGTGATGATATTTGGCTAAGACTAAATATAATATTGCTATATTTTTATGGTAGACTATTGATTAGAATAGCTTTTTCATCATGATCTTCGACATTAGTTTTTACCTGAGCAAATTGCCTAATAAGAGATATCAAATTGTTTATATGGTTGGATATAGTAATTACATCATCCATTTTTAAACTATATAATGACAATTTTAGTGAAAATTAGGCATTTATCACTTTTGCACCAAACAGGGTGTTGAGCGTATTCCAAATTTCATTGGATGAATTTTCTAAATCCACATGATGTAACTCAAAATCTAAAATCACAAGGCCAATAATATATTTTGCTTTATCATCTCTTGTTTTCCACTCAAATAATTTACTTTCATCAGTGGGTTGCTTCTCATCTCCATTTACGATACCACACAAATTTTTATGCATCAATTGCATTTGTATTTTAACCTTCTATGTATAAAAGTTTAAATCAAAATATTTATCTATGAGATTTGAATTTCCATTTTTAAACAAAGAGACAAAGATCAATCTAATAAAATAAAATGAGAAAAGTACCAGGATCAAAATGTTGTAGAATGATGTAGCCTCCCAATATGTGTTAATTAATAGAATTAACAAAAGAAAAACGGTCTTCAAAATCTCCTTACTATATTATTGGTATTCATGATAGTAGTGATCTTTAGAAACAAACACCTTGGCTATGTTATTTTGTACATATCACCAAATGCTTGGTCATATTTATCTACCATGATACTACACTGTTGTGATGCTGCACAGTTCACAAGTCTTCTAGGTTTGTATTGCATGGTCTTTTAGGTATTTACATCTTCAAGATACAAATGCTATAAGACTTCCATGTTTTTTTATATTACTAGCTGCATTTTCTTCCCGGGAATATTTTTGCTATGAATTGATTTCTTTTACCTTGCATCTCTTTTCTATGAATGGAGATGTAATCAAACTTTGGGATTTATTGGTCGTATTGTCTACACTTCAGGATTTCTTAACCGTAGCTCATGATTTTCTAAATTATTGAATGGAATAATATTGTAGTATTATTTTCATACAACAAGATCTTGCAAAGCATAAAATTACACCAAACTGATGTAATCTTTGATCAATACAACAAAGATGTAGATTATGCTAACTCCAAGTTTATATAGACAAACCATTTTATCACTGATTAAGATAAATGTAAATGGTACAATTGATAAACTACACAGTACTCAATTCTCTCTTCATTCATAGGGGTGATAATATATATGAGATCCCCTTACAAATATCTTACGTATCCATCATGGGAATAATCTGACACTACTCTGATACCAAAATGTTACATGTAATGAGAATGTAGTGATTTAATACTCATTATCAATGCAAATATATACAAATCCACTTACCAAAATATGGTAACAACCTACTGGGAATGGTGGTAATAACATTCTAAAATTGTGATACTGACGTAATTGAAATGGCTACACCAAATAGTCTAGAAATAATGTAAAATAACATGTACGCTATATCTGATTATGCTAACAAGAGAGATGTCATTCAAAATTGGTTTATCTCAATATTTTTTTCATTCATTGAGTATGACTATTTGAAATTATTAATAAAAAAATATAATAAAACATTAGTTGAAAATAATGACTTGCTGTATCCTATGACAAGTGAAAAGTAGCTAGAAAGGGTTGTAGTGCATCATTATTTGATTAAGCAGATTTTTCTATGTAGAGTGTGCATTAAATATATAATTATGGGTTTATTTGTGTCTATCTATATATTTCCTTTTTTTTTAGAGCCTTGGATCTATGGATTACCTACATAATAAAAACCCTAGCCTACAGAAGTACATAAAATAAGAATAAATGAAAAAAGGGGAAGAATGGGAAAGTGTAGTACAACCAAGCTATAGTCATAAAACCCATTATTGATTGAGTGTCTCCCGCATAGTCCAAGTGGCCTTCAAGCCAATGTAGTTCTCCCTTTGGCCAAGATCATGTGAATTCAACTAAAAACTTTTATTAGAATGATTGACAAATGATGTCCTCAACCTACAAAAAAATAATGCTAACTTGGCCAATGATTGTAGTAATGTAGTAAAATTTTAGTAGGGCTCTTTACTAAATTGATAAATAATTTTAAAATTTCCTATATAAGAGAGTACTAGATGGATTAGTTGGGGGATCAAAATTAGACTCTTGATGTACCTTCATATAATAATATTTAAATTATCTCTAACAACTAACCTATTGTTGTGTGCAGGAAATACATTAGGAAGCATGTAATTTTGAAAAACTAGCCTTTGGAGCATGGGATAAAAATCTGCACTAGTGGAAAAGTAAACAATGCACACCATTTTGCTTAGTGTGAACTTGTCTATAATGGATAAAGGCCTCTAAGTCTAAATTAAGTATGGAGTATATATTGATAAAGGATGAATAGGAATAAATTATGGATGTTTGTAAGATGTTCTCCTTAATTTCAATAATTCGATGGCCTTCATATAGATAAATGATTATGCTAATGGCAAGTTAGCAAAGAAAGAAAAAGATGCCAAGGATAAGCATTGTCAAGAAGTTATTGACTAAATTTATGTTTTTACACCTTCCTTGTGTATTTAGGCTACATTTCCATATAATTTGAATGCAATAAGTAACCATCTAAGTGTCCAAATTGCATTCTAGTATTTTACCAAAAAAATAGAATTTTAAAAATTAGACATATTTATAACCAAAAACAAAATTGACCTAAAATTTGTCCATTATAAGTGGAAACTTGTAGGCCCATCTGAACTTTCATGTAAAAGTTTCTAAAAATAGAAACATCTAAAAATAATAGGGCCATTTAAGTCTAGGTATATTTTTAATTTATTTAGATTTTTTATTTTTTCATGTCAACTCCAATTTTAAATTAATTTTTATTTAAGTAATATTATTTTATGATTTTAATTCATTCATGTATAATCAATAAATATTAATAGTACTCAACAAATTTTGAGAAAATTGGGTCTATTAAAAATTTGCTTTTCTAGTTTCTAATTTCATCACCACGTGAGCCATGAACCTTTTGATTAAATTTTTTATTAGGTACCACATAAGGCAAGAGCCATTCAAATAAAAAAAATTATGGCCACCACATAATTTAAGATCCATCATGAGAAATAATATAAACATTTTTATGAGATATATTATTATCTCAAATTGATGACATTAGTTCTCAAAATAATAGATGAAAAAGCTTGTGGGCCTTGTACCTTAAGTAAATAAGTTTTAGGTTTAAAAAACATTAATTACAGGTGTTCAAGTAAAATAAATTTAAACTAAATTTTTTTATAGACAGGACACAAATTAAAAATATTTCAATTAAATGCTTTTCAAGGCACCACACAAGACAACATCCATTCGATTACAAGATATCTACATTGTTAGGATATCTACCATTATCTCAAATACATAGCATTAATTCTAAAAATAACACATGGAAAATTTTGTCTGCCTTGTACCTTAAGGCAACAAGTTGTGGGCTCAAATAACATTAAACCTAGGTGGTCCAATAGAGTATCTTTAGTTTTACTTTTTTTGGATAAACCGCATGATCCAAGAACCTTTTCATTCAATTTAATTAGAGGTACAAGTAAATAGTAAAAAGTGGGCTCAATTAACACTAACTCTATGTGGTCCACTATCATGAAAATCAACTTCACTTCATCCTTTTTATTTAGAAAATAGGGTGTTGTTTTTATTTCAAACATCTCTGCGTAATAATATTCTATGAAATTCATGTGTAAATTATAGGTTATAATCAAAGGTTTATTATAACTTGGTTTAAAATGTGGAAATTGAGGGTCTGAATCCAAGGTTTTAAGTAATCTATCATGAATTTTAGGTTTTAATACACTTCGTTCATCTATATAAATTGTATGAAAATAATGGCACTTCATGCATTATGTTTTGAGTGTTGTTTGAGAAATTAGTTACTAAAATGAAATTTTATAAGGTCTCTAATCCTAGGTGTTCTAGTGGATTAGCCAAATTATTATTCATCATGATAATATTTATCTCTTTTCCCATGATATAAAGTGAAATAATCAAAGGGCACATGAAACAAACAATGATTCCATATCACATATGATATCAATTAAATGATCCAACAAAATTTAATACTTAACCATGGGCCTAAGCCTAGGTGATGTTAGGTGGGGATTCACATATGTATTGATGGCCAATAAAATGTTTTTGTCACTAGCATGACAAATTTTAAATAAATTACATACAATCTAAAGGAAAATATTGTTAAAATACATTGTTGACTAATTTGAATGTTTATGCACTCATTAGATACTAATTATTTATATCTATTTTTCACATATTTTCCAATATCTAAAATCCATGAAAATAATGTTAAAAAAATCGCACATGAAAAACATTTTGGGAAATGTACTTTAAAGCAACAAGTTTTAGGGTCAAATAGCATTAAGCCTGAGTGGTATTGTGGAGTAGCTTTAGAATCAATTTTTGTAGAGGCACCACATGAACCAAGGACCTTCCAATACAATTTTTTTTTTTAGGCACCACATGAGCCAAGAGCTATTCCATTTTATTTTTATGGAGGATCTACATAACTCAATATATCTAATGTGTAAGAATAACTACATTGCTAGGAAATTTATTACTAACTATAATCCATGACATTAGTGATCAAAAGAACACTTGTGAAACCTTTTGTGGGCCTATAGGAATTCCAATGAATTAGATTTAGATTCATTTTTTGTGGAGGCACCACATGAGCTAAGAATATTTAAATTCAATTATTTTTTAGGTACCACACATGCCATGAGCTGATCCATTAATTTTTTGTGAAGGGACCACATAAGCCAAGAGCCCTTATGTTAAAGAATATTTACATTGTTAGGACATATACCATTATCTCAAATATATTATATTAATTTTAAAAATAACACGTTAATAATTTTGTGAGCCTTATATCTTAAATAAATAACAAATTGTAGATTCAAATAACACTAATCCCATAGGTGGTCCAGTAGAATAGACTTATACTCAATTTTCATAAGGATAACTAGGTTTTATATTATTTTATGACATTTTTCAATCATTTGTCCATAAAAAATGAATTGAAAGGTTCTTGGCTCATGGTGAGCTTCATCAACAAGCCAATATTGTCAATGATATTTTCATTGAATACCTAGGATACCTACCTGACATCTTCGTGCTTGAGCTTTTAATTCTCTATTGGAGATTGGAGATGAGAAAGAGAAAGATTCCTTGGGAAAATATAAAGCTGCCATTCTATATTAACTATGTGATATTCATTTTTTTTTGTTAGCAACTAGTTGAGTAGACATCATTAGTGTGTTACTGTATGAGGAGATAAATAAAATAATAAATTTAGGATATTTATCTTTTTATAATTATCAAAGCATAGATCATTGAGTATTTATGCAAAGATAAAGAGGTCAAGCATACATATAATGTTAGAGCTGATAGAAGGTCTCACCATCTGAGGGTAACATAGATTTTAGTGGTGGAGGAAAAATATGAAATAGTGTGTAGGTCAAAGACTAATCAGGTCATAAGTGTAAAAAATTTGGTCTTATGAATCCATTATCTCTTATGAGAACTAAGAAATGGTTTGAGCCCTACCATAAAGCACAATATATTTACTAAAATTGGCACAATGTTTGAAGTCTACAAGGTATTGTATTCTAAATTATGTATATTAGATAATGACCAATTTTTTGGAAATATTTTCTTCTTGGATTGGTAATGACTTATAGTAAAGGGAAGTAATGAAAGATACTGGTGACATCTAAATATATTCATTATGGTTACCATGTCAGGAGCTTTTGACAGTTGTTAAAATGAAAAATTAACTCTTTAATATGAACTAATTTTTTTTGGATATAGTTTTATGATATTCTAAATATATAAGTGGCATTATCACCTTGCCATTATGTAAACCTAGTATTAATCCCCATAGTTGGTGATTCAATTTTTATATTTGTAAAAATTGTATATGTTAAGAGTTAACTAGTCTTGCTATGAGGAGGCATACATATAGGCTGAAATAAGAGATTTAAAATAATTCCTTTCATATTAGTTAATGATGTTTTCTTACTCTTGACTAAAGGATAAAAGATGGAAAAGGTAAAATTAAGTAAAATTAATTGTAAATTTTTAAAATTTAAATGTATTTTGAGGTTGTAATAGATAGTTAGAGTAGAAGATGCCAAGGATAGAAACCCAAAGAGGGGATATGCAGGATGAAAGAAGAAGAGAAGTAGGAAAGCAAGGGGCATACGATAAAAGAGGAAACAAGTAGAGAAAGTGAACAAACTAGGTAGAGTAGTAGGAAGCCATCAAGTTTGTGTAAGATGAGTTAAAGGAAAATGAATTGATTTCCATACAAGATGGTCCAAAGTTACATAAAGGACCACCAAAGTAGCCAAAATAATATAAATTTGAGAAGGCAAAATGGTGGTGCCATATTTTCCACACCAATATGCATGACACTGATCACTTTTGGTATAATTCCTTGACTCAAGACATATCTATTCGAGAGGGCACATCTAGTAGAGATAATTCATAGAAATCAAAAAGACATCCTCAATGATAGAAGCAACTAGGACATAATGTAGCAAAAAATTAACTATATCATGATGGTGCATCTGAAGAGTAAGTAATAGTAGAATAATATTATGATGCATATAATAACGTATTTCTTGTCTCCCAAACCTCATCACCAATGAGTAATATTTGGTTGATTGACTTAAGTACTAGTAAGTATATGACAAGATGCAAAGACATCTTTGATTCATTGACTAATCATCCCACTAAAGATCAGGTTTGGATCATAGATGATAAGGAGTATTCTATAGAAAGAATTTGGACTATCACCATTCCTCTTGAGATGAGAAGTTGTACTCTCACGAAGGTTTTGTATGTTTCTAAATTGACAACAAACCTTTTATCTATAAGTCAGCTCTTGAATCATAAGGTTAAGGTGGTGTTCTTGATTAGGAATGGCACCAAATGTAGTTTTATCCAATGTAGTTACTCTCTCTACCTATACATTATAATCTATTTCCCTCTAGTATTATTGATATGGGCACCTTTATGATGACTCCTTATATCATCTCAATTCAAAGGTAATAGTACGTGGTATTCCTCATCTTTTCTACTCTTTGCCTATATCCCCTAGATGCCTTATGGTAAAAAAACTAGATTTTCATTTAAGCCAAGTCCCTCTCATGCTATGGATCATCTTGATGTGGTACATATTGATTTGTGTAGACCCTTGCCTAATTATTTTTAAGGGTTAAAGTAATTTCAATTATTCATTGATGATTTCTCTCACAAGACTTGGGTTTTCTTTCTCAAGAATAAGAGTGAAGAAATTTGCTCATTTTAAGGTCTTATACCAACTTGTTGTGACCTAGTTAGGAAGGACTCTTTGTATTCTCCACTCAAATCAGGGGTGGATTTCAAATCAAAGGAGTTTTTGGCATTCTTTAAGTGACACACTATCAAATAACACTTTAATGATCCATATACACCCCAATAAAATTAAATTATAGAGTGACACATTCATTCAATCATGAAGATGGCTCATTTCATGCTTTCCACATCAAATTTAGAGGCACCATCTTGGGAAAAAGTAGTCTAGATAACCATTTATCTTCTAAAAAATGCACATATAAACATATTTAAAGACAAGACACCATAATAGGTATAGAGTGGTTATAAACCTTTGATCTCCCATATAAGAGTATTTGGTTGTACATCATATATGCATGAACCTACTAAAAAGAGGAAGAAGATTGAATTGAAGACACTATAGTACATACTATTGGGTTACAATACTACCTCAAAATCATATCATCTCATATATATTGAGGCATAAAATATTTATGAAATTTCAGACATGGTTTTTGATGAGTCACCATTTGACTCATTGACATACATAGAGGATTAAAATCTAACCACCTCTCATAAGTTGATTTCATAGTCAGATGATGATTATGATGAAGATGAGATACAAGGAGAATTATTAATTAATATTGAAAATTGGGAAGATAATTCTTCATCAAATAATCATCAACATAAACATCTAAAGTGAGTAGAAAGCACCATCAGGGACTCAAACCTAAAATCTATTATGTATACTTCATCAAGATTTTAGACAAGAAGACAAGTGATAAATGAGGTTAATATCGCAATAATGAGTTTAGTTGTTAATAACACCAAACTAGAGATAGTTTGAGAGGCATTATCTCAACCTCAATGGATGAAGGCCATAGATGCCAAATATGATTCCTTGATAAAAAAAATAGAATGTGGGAACTTTTATATTTTCCTAAAGGAAATAAATTCATTGGATGCAAGTGGATTTTCAAAATAAAATACAAGAAAAGTGGATCCATCGACAAATACAAAGAATAACTTGTTAAAAAGTCGTATGCTCAACAAGGAGGAATTGATTATGAGGAGACCTTTGTACCCATTGTAAATATCAAAACCATTATATTTGTTTGAGCATTGGCAACACAAAAAGTGTGTAAGCTTTAGAAGATGGATGTCAAAATGGTGATCTCAAGGAAGAAGTGTACATGACCTAGGTAGAAGGATTTATTAACAAACAACATCGAAAAAAGGTATGTCATCTAATCAAGTCACTTTATTGACTTAAGAAAGCATAAAGGGCATGGCACATTAAGATAAATGATCATATATTACAACATGGATTCATTCAAATCCCCTTAGATTCAAATTTGTATATCAAGAAGCTGGGCATAAACATTATCATTATTATTTTGTATGTGGATGATCTTGTGATCATAGGAAGCTTAGATGATCTCATTGAAGAAATGAATAATGACTAACATAAATATTTTGACATGATAGGCTTGGAGCTACTTCATTACTACATTGGCTTAGAGATATGGAAAAAGACGAATTACATTTTTGTTTCACATATGAAATATGCCAAGACACTATTTGAGAAATAAGAGGTGATAAATTATAAACCATTGTCAACTCCCATGAAGAAAGGTTTGCAACTTTATTGATTTTATGTTTCACCTCAAGTAGATGGAATTCAATACAAGTAACTTGTTGGGAGTCTTATTTACTTGGCATAAACCAGACCATACATATGCTTTCTTATCATCTATCTTTCAAGATTCATGCAGGAGCCAAATAAATGAAATTGATTTGAAACAAATCAAGTTTTGAGATATGTCTAAGGTACAAGATATTATGGTCTAGAATACAAAAATAACTCACATTTATTATTATAGGGTTATACAGACTCAGACAATGTAAGATTTGTTGATGACAGGAAATCAACTTAATGATATATCTCTCATCTCAAATTTAGACTAATTTCATGGATTATTAAGGAATAAGTAATCATTCTCTCATATATAGAGGCAAAATATCATGTCACACAAGGAGCTATGTATGAAGTATCTTTTTTATGTCACATTTTGTATGACATATAAATTCCTGAAGATCAACTACCAATCCTTTTCCATGACAACCATGGTGTTTTGAAGCTTTTCAAGAATTTATTTTTTTATGAAAAAACCAAACACATTGAGGTCCAATGTCATTACATTTGAGAACAAGTCTTGAAACACCACTTTCAACTCCAATACTACCCAATAGATTTACATATAATAGATATACTCACCAAGTCACCTAACATGGTGAAAATTGAACTATTTTGGGGGTAAATTTGTAAAAACAATGTAATAAAGAGGGCAATGTTAGCATAGTTTGAAATATATTGCATTGTTTTAAAATAATAAATAACTTAGTTAATCTAAGGTTTGATGGTTACATAGCTATATTTGATGCAATTGGTAATTATTCAACTATTTTTGTATTATATATATTCACATTATCTATTAATGAATATATATCAAAAAAAATTGCTTGCTAAAATATGTAAAAGTTTCTAAAAATATAAACATCTAAAAATAAAAGGGTTAATTAACTCTATGTATATTTTTGATTTTTCTAAATTTTAATTTTGCATGTCAATTCCAATTTTGAATTGAGTTTTAGTTAAATAATATTATGTGATGTTTTTATTTCATTCATGAAAAAATTAATAGATATTAGTACTCAATAAATTCTTAGAAAATTGGAGCTAATGAAAATTTGATCTTATAGTTTCTAATTTCATCACCATATTAGCCTAGAACCATTCGATCCATCTTTTCTAAGGTACCACATGAACCATGATCCATTTGAATAATTTTTTGGGTAGGCACCATATAATTTCAGATGCCTCATGAACAATAATATATATTATTAGGAGATGTATTATAAACTAAATCCATGACATTGGTACTCAAAAGAACACATGGAATTTTTTTTGGGCCTTATACATTAAGTTAACAAATTGTAGGTTAAAGAACACTAATCCTAAGTGTTCAAGTAGAATAGATTTAAATTATCTTTTTTTGGAGACACCACACAATCCAAGATCCCTTATGTGCAAGAATATTTTCATTATTAAGATATGTACCATTGTGTGAAATCCATAAAATCAATTCTACAAAGAACACATGGAAATTTTTGTCGACCTTGTACCTTAAGGCAACAAGTTGTAGGCTCAAATAAAAATAAGCCCAAGTGGTCCAATAGAGTGTATTTAGTTTCAATTTTTTTTGGAGACACCACATGTGCCAAAAAACTTTCAATAAGTACATGTAACTAGTAAAAAGTGGGTTCGAATAACACCAAGTCTACGTGGTCCACTATCATGAAAATAAACTTCACTTCATCCTTTTTATTTATAAAATAGGGTGGTGTTTTGCTTTCAAACATTTGAGAGTATCAATATTATCTGGAATTCATGTGTAAATTGCAAGTTATATTCAAAGGGTTATTGTAACATGGTGTAAAATATGTAAATTGAGGATTTAAATCCATGGTTCTAGGTAACCTAGCATAAATGTTAGGTTATATTACACTTCTTTCATCTATATAAATTATCTACAAATAATCGTAACTTGTGTATTGTGTTTTGAGTGTTGTTTGGGAACTTAATTACTAGAGTGGAATTTTAGAAGGTCGCTAAGCCTAGGTGTTCCAGTGGAGTAGCCCAATTATTACTTATCACAAGAATATATTTCTCTTTTCTTGCGATCCAGTGTGAAATAATAAAAGGGCACATGAAACAAAACACAATTCCATGTCACATATAATGTATCAATTAAATAGTCCAAGAAAAATTGATAATTAACCATGGGCCTAATCCAAGGTGATGTTAGCTGAGGTTTTGCATACACATTGATGGATAATAGGATGTTTTTATCACTAGCATGGATTTTTTTTAAGAAATTGCACATGATCTAAAGTAAAATGTTGTTAAAATACATTTGTGAATAATTTGAATATTTATGCACTCATTAGATACTAAACGCTTATCTTAAAAATAATTGATTTTTTTAAATTCATGGAAACCTTGGCCCCACCAAAACTTGGCAAATGATTTTAATTTTAAAGTAATAAAATAATTAATTAATTTACTTTGTGTCTTTACATGTCGTGTGTGTGTGTGTGTGTGTGTGTGTGTGTGTGTAGAGAGAGAGAGAGAGAGAGAGAGAGAGAGAGAGAGAGAGAGAGAGAGAGAGAGAGAGAGAGAGAGAGAGAGAGAGAGAGATTTTAAAATTAAATAAAATTATATAAATGTTAATTAATGCATGTAAATATGTAATTAAGTTTCTAGATGAGTTGGTGAACCTTATTTTACTAAAACTTACAACTAAGAAGATTTCAAGTTAGAAACCTCTTTAAAACTTTTTTTTGATCTTTTTTATTGTCTTGGGAAAGTTAATTACAAATTAAATTAATTTGAATATTATTTTTTGGTTTATGTGCTATGTTTCACTTGTTCAAAACTCTTGTTAACCTGTCAACTTTGTTTTGACATTTATATTAACCACAATTTAGATAAACATAATTATGTAACCAGTTAATCCTTAAGTTTTGGAACATTTCAAATGCATCTACGTAATCTATTTTATATTTAAACCCTCTTATTATTAATTGTATAACTTTCTAATAATAGTTTTTAGGTGGTTATTCTGAGTGTGACTCTTTTGACACATATATTAGAGCAATTCCACTTCAATTTTTTACTTTCTCTAGAATCTAAATTATATAATTAAGTATAGTTACATGTGTAATTCATATTTTTTTAAAATAGATCAAAAACTCATTAAAAATATTTTGTTTAAAATAGTTGTGTTTATATTATTATAATTTTATGATACTTGCAACACCTTATTTTGTTTTAATATTTTGTAATTTTCTTTTTTTATCTAGCATTAAATTTATCAATTATTATGTTTTTACACTTAAAATATACTTTTTACTTTCAAATAAAGTTAAAATTCATAGTAAAAAGATTTATTTTCAGCATTTGGTACCTATAATGTTTAAAGGGAAGGTATGATTTCACTTCATTTTACTTTAGATAAATCCTAAATGCTTAATATAAGTAACTATAATATTTATAAAATTCATTTTAAATTTAAATTCATGGCCTAGAAGTTATAGAATATTATTTTTGGGATTGAAAAAACATCGTCTGGATGACATGTGACCCCTGAGCTTACCAATGCATTATAATAAAAATCATAGGAAATTATGTCTATTATCTTACATATTATTAAGGATGAATTCTTTCTCCACATTGGTAATCATGAATCTCCTAGTGAAACTTAGAAACCCTTAAATCCATGCATGAAGGCACTAGTCTCTAAAATTATTAAGTTAATCTTTGAATTGCTAACTACACCTATGAAATGTGACGAAAAAGTTGTGAATGTTCTTGCTAAAATTAAAAATATTATAGCTCAGTGATTTGATTGTAATTATAATTTGATTAAGATAAATTAATTTATTTTATCACTCAATTAAATATTCATGAAAATTTTTAAAAAATTATTTTTAATTTTTAATTTTGATTATCAAACTGAGCAAGATATCCTTGACCTTACCACCCTGTCTACTCTTCTAATTCAATAAGAGCAAGTTGTGACCAATTTTGATTATAAAGATAATGCCACTCAGGAACTTTTCATCTTAAATAATGTTTCTAATAATAATAAAAACTATAAATCTAACTTTAATTTTTATGATGGCAAAAATGAGAACAATGAATCTGGTAATAAGAACCATAAACTCAAGTTTAATGAAAATTGTAACCTTTGTGGTAAGTTTGGTCATAGAAGGGAAACCTACTATAAAAATAAAGATATAATTAATAATAAATATTTTTAAAATAAACAAGAAAAAAATATAAATAAAATAGATAGAAGAATCAAAACCCTAATTAGAATAATAACTAGGATCAGAATGTTATTACTTTATAAACTACTTTTTTTTTGCTTCAAATGAAAATAAATGAATTTTAGATAGCGGTGCATCACACCATATAAATTTGTTATCTAATATTTTGTGTGATTCTAGAGACACCTCTGAAATTAGGAGATAATTATTTCTTATAAGCAACTAAACAATGAAAAACTATTTTTTTCAAATATTGTTATTAATGATGTTTTGTATGTACTTAAGCTTAAAAATAATTTGTTGTCTTACTCATAACTTAATAATGATAATTTTATTGTATCATTTCTTAAAGGTAACTAGTCCATTAGAAAGCCATCTAGGTCTTTAATTATTGAAGGGGTTCAAAAGAATAATTTATACATTTTCTTTCCTTTTTCTGCGTATTTTCTTTCATCACATAGTAAATATGAATCTCAATTATGGCATAAAAATTAGGTCATGTTAATTTTATAAGTTTACATGATATACTTGATTATAATCTTGTTGTTGTAGTTTATTATATACCTTCTCATCATGAAACTTGTGAGGGTTGATTATTATTTTTTCAAATATTGTTATAAATGATGTTTTCTATGTACTTAATCTTAAAAAGAACTTGTTATCTTATTCATAACTTAAGAATGATAATTTTATTGTAGCATTGCTTAAAGGTAACTATTCCATTAGAAAGCCATCTAGGTCTTTAATTATTGAAGGGGTTCAAAAGAATAATTTATACATTTTCTTTCCTTTTTCTACATGTTTTCTTTCATCACATAGTAAATATGAATCTCAATTATGGCATAAAAATTAGGTCATGTTAATTTTATAAGTTTACATGATATAATTGCTTATAATATTGTTGTTTTAGTTTATTATATACCTTCTCATCATGAAACTTGTGAGGGTTGATTATTATTTTTTCAAATATTGTTATAAATGATGTTTTCTATGTACTTAATCTTAAAAAGAACTTGTTATCTTATTCATAACTTCATAATGATAATTTTATTATAGCATTTCTTAAAGGTATCTAGTCAATTAGAAAGCCATCTAGGTCTTTAATTATTGAAGGGGTTCAAAATAATAATTTATACATTTTCTTTCCTTTTTTTGCATGTTTTCTTTTATCACATAGTAAAAATGAATCTCAATTATGGCATAAAAAATTAGGTCATGTTAAAAGTTTACATGATATACTTTCCTATAATCTTGTTGTTGTACTTTATCCTATACCTTCTCATCATGAAACTTGTGAGGGTTGATTACATGGTAAGTAACATACTAACCCCTTTCACAAGAATCATGATGAAAATACCTCACATCCTTTATAATTGATTTATAGTGATGTTGTAGGAACTCTTAAAAATATATCTCTTAATATTTATTTATACTCTATTATTTTTATTGATGATTACATTAAAATTATTTAGTCATATTTCATTAAAATAAAATTAGATGTATTGTCTAAATTCAAAGAATTTAAATATATGTTTAAAAAGCATATGTTTTTGATATTAAGAGATTAAGAACTGATAATGGTGGTGAATATGTTAGTAAAGAGTTTGATTCTTTTTGTATTAACTATGGTACTTAAAGAAAATTAACAACTCCTTATTTCCCGCAACAAACTAGTATTACTGAAAGGAAAAATCGCACCATTATTGAGATGAAAAGAACAACATTACATTATACAAATATTTCTCATGGTTCTTATGGGCCGAAGCCATGAATACTACTATGCATATTCTGAATATAATCCTTGCTTAACATTTACATTTTTCTACATCAAAAAAAATGCATGTATGCTCATAACATTTGATTTGATAAAAAAAAAATTGTTGTTACTTTAGAGATACTAACTATATTGATAGTGTCTCATTTACATTGTATATATTAGTAAAATGATTTAGTTTAACTCTTTAAAATGTTTAATATCATTATATTTTAATAAATATATTTATCTTAGATGAAAAAATAAAAAATATATATAAATATTATGTTTATTTTCAATTTTTATGAGTTAGCATGGAAATACATTATATGTAAAACATCACGCTTAATTTGACAAAATTATCATATTTAGTTATAGGATTTGGTAAAAATATCATGCATAGTTAGTTTATATCATTTATGTGTTAATGCTTTCATTTGATTATTGAGACAATTTCATACTAATATGCTTAGATACTCTCATTTGATTGTTTTATCATTTAATTGTTTATGCTAACATTCTTATACGCTTCATTTGGTAATAAGATATGTTATGAAATGTGAAGTGTAGATGAAGTTTATATTATTATATCTTCATTATTTACTTTACTAATCATTTTATTCATACATATCTGAACATATTTAATTCAATCTTATATATGTTTGATTGGATGATGGCATTTTCATGCTAAAACTATACACATTTGATGTATGAGAGGTTATTCCTCAATCTTTTGTTGAAGCATATTAAATTTGTAAAGTTTTTTATAAGACTCAAATAATAAAATGAGTTATTGCTAATAGTATATCTAATATTTGGCTACACTCAATATCATATTATTAGTAAATTATTGTATGCACATTGCTTGATAGTTGGGGACACTCATATTGTTAATATTGGAGACATATAATAATGAATTGCATAAAATAACTTATTGATGATGAGATGATGGTAAGAATATACACATTGTCTATTATTATGGAATTTAAGTCAACCCAATAAATTCATGGAAAAATAATTAATATAACAATAAATTTAACACTATACAAAACTACAAGATCACCAGGGATCACATTGCATACTAACTACTTATATTAAGTGAAAACTTCATTTGTTATAAATATGAGTAAAAAGGATAGTAATTTTTACATATGAGTGAGACATGGAAATTGTAAACTAAGGAATAAATAGTAATGAACAAATGGTCACTATGAGGAAAAGAGATTTATAAATATATATTAAGGTCATCTTAGTTTATGGATGGTTAAGATTTAGTGATGAAAATCTTTCGGTTTGTCAATGGATAGGTTTGAGTGAATGCTAAGAGAAAATTCTATGTGACAATTTATGGAAATTAAATTGTTAAAAGAAGAAAGACACATTGTTTAGAAATTAATGGTATATCTTTGGTGAAATAATAGATTATGAAATTAATATGTAATTCTAATATTAAATAGGACATAGGGCCACTTAGCTTTGGCTACTGGGAATATATTAAAAAAATTGAGATAAAATTCATTGAATAGATTGTGTAGTGATTGAAGTGTCACAACTTGTATAAGGTAATTTTAATTATTTTTTTGAAACCTTTTTTTCATTATATTAGTTTAAATTCCTTTTGTTTTAGATGTTTTCACTTATTTCTTTTACATTTTTTGGTTAGGATGTAGCTTATTTATAAGATCTATAGATTTTGTATTAATGAAAAATATTTTTCTTTGATTATTTACATTTCATGATACACATACTTTCTAGCCTATTTTTACATTATAATTATCTTTGTATTATGTTTTCCATCCTATATGATATAATTATGTGTGTTAGAGAAAAAATAATAACATAAATTTGCATTTAGAAGTACATTTATGTCCACTAAAACCATGATTACTCTGTTATGTAGTATAGAGGCCTCTTCTAAGGTGATAGGAAAGGTGGATAAAGTAAAAATAACAATGTCATATTTGTTTTTACTAGGTGAATTTGTCTCTTTTATGTACATGCTTATTTCTTATTAAACATGTGATAAAATTCTATTTAACCACATGGTCTTATCTCTAAGAGTTGTGGTTTGGGGACCCCATTCTATGTGACATTATTGAGGCATTTGAATTTCATATTATATCTTTATGCCATTGGGAATATAAATATTTTGAAGGATTTGATTACAATTTATTAGTTTTGTTTTATATTTCTCCTCTTTATTTTCACTTTGATCCTACTATTTTTTGTTGAATATACCGATATATGATCTTTCCTTATTTTCTTCATTGGCTATAGTTAAATCATAATAATGAGTAAAAATAAAATTATGCTATTAATTTATAAATAAATTATTGGGGTGAAATTCAATAGGTAGTTTAGTAAGATCTTAACATAGTAGTCAAGGGATTTTTCACTTCATCCTTATTGATAATTTATACTTATCATAAAGGTAGTTATGTGTAACATGGTACAAAAACATCTCCTTATATGGTATCTTTTTATAATCAAGCTAAAATCATAAACTGAGAAAGAAAGCTTATAGTGTTAGGCTGCATGTGTTTTGGTTCCTATTTTAGTTTCAATATATTTAAGGAGCATCTTAAAACAATGTTAGTTTTATTTTTATTGGTGGAAGAGTTAAATTTTGAAGTTTAATATGTTTTCATTAATTTATTGAATTATCTAATATAATATGGCATTCTTAGGATAAAAATAAATATTTTCCATTTATTAAGAAATTAGAAATCACTATGAATGTTTTTTAGTAATGTTTTTTTTTCAAGCTAAATATACATGTTTAAGTATTGAAATAATCTGGAGTAATAAATTTCATTTCAAAATTGTAATTTTAACTAAAAATAATAATTTTATTTGATCCTCATCAACTTCATATTCTACATCTTTTTTCTCTATAAATATATTTTTAACATATCTTTCAGTTTAACATATTGCATTAACATCAATAAGATCTACCTATTCTTGGCCTTATTTTTGTAATCTCAAAACACAAATATAATTTATATTATATTTAGTTTAATTGTGACCCCAAACCTCAATTTTTATGATAAAGTTAATTATATAATT
>JARHVA010000068.1:6970000-7022500 GCA_037957365.1 Torreya grandis
TTTATTTTTTCATGAATGAGTTAAAAGCATCAAACAAAATTATTTAAATAAAACTCAATTCAAAATTGGAACTGACATGTAAAATTCAAAAAGTTAGATAAATAAAAAATATACCTAGAGTTAATTAACCCTCTTATTTTTATATGTTTATAGTTTTAGAAGATCTTACATGTATCAAGAAAAATGTTTTGATGTATATTCATTAATAGAGAATGTGAATATATATAATACAAAAATAGTTGAATAGTTACCAACTGCATCAACTGTAGTTACGTAACCATCAAACCTTGGATTAAATAAGTTATTTATTATTTTAAAACAATGCAATATATTTCAAAATACACTAACATTCCCCTCTTTATTACATTTTTTTTACAAATTTACCCCCTAAATAGATCAATTTTCACCTTGTTAAGTGACTTGGTGAGTATATCTATTATTTGTAAATCTATTGGGTAGTATTAGAGTTGAAAGTTGTGTTTCAAGACTTGTTCTCAAATGAAATGACATTGAACCTCAATGTGTTTGGTTATTTCATAAAAAAATAGATTCTTAACAAGCTTCAAAACACCATGGTTATCATGGAAAAGGATTGGGGGTTGATCTTCAGAAATATCTATGTAATACAAAATGTGACATAACTAAATTACTTCTCACATACTTCCTTGTGTGACATGATCTTTTACCTCTATATATGATAGAATAATTGCATATTCCTTCTTAATAATACATGAAATTAGTCTAAATTTGAGATGAAAGATATATCATTAAGCTAATTTCATGTCATCAACAAATCATGCATTATCCAAGTCTGTATAACCCTATAAGAATAAATGTGAGTTCTTCTTGTATTCTAGACCATAATCTCTTGTACATCAGAAATATCTCAAAACTCACTTTATTTCAACCTAATGACATTTATTTATATCCTATATAAATATCAAAAGATATATGACAACAAACATATGTTTGGTCTTGTATATGTCAAGCAGATAAGACTCCCAACAAGTTGCCTGTATTGAGTTCCGTCTACTTGAGGTGAAACTTGAAATCAATAAAGTTGTAAACCTTTCTCCATGGTAGTTTTGAATGGTTTATAATTTGTCATATCATATTTCTCAAGTAGTGCCTTGGCATATTTCATCTGTGAGATAAGATTTTAATTCTTCTTTTGCCATATCTCCAAGCCAATATAGTAATGAAGTAGCCCCGAGTCTATCATGTTGAAGGATTTATTCAAGTCATTGTTTACTTCTTTAATGAGATCATCTGAGATGCCTGTGATCATAAGATCATCCATATACAGAAAAAGTATTATAATAGCTATTCCTATCTTCTTGATATACAAATTATCTTAAAATGTAGTGCAGTACAATGATTTGACATTGAAACTTAAATAAACATATAATATATAAAACATAATATGATTGATAATATTTATTATAATAAGAATTTTGAATAATATTACAATTATCCTTTTCATCATCCACCTCACCCATAACATCAATCTCTTTTCCTTAAAATATACTAAATTAATATAAAAACATAAAACTGCATCTATTATATTGGAAGGGAGGACTAGGAGATCAATAGTGGTAGCCTAAATCTTGCTTAATCTTAAGGATAAATCATTCCTCTTATCAGGGAACTCTTCAACTTGCTTAAAATTATATAACACAAAGTATATGATTTCAGTGATTTTATCATCAAATTTTAATAATAGAGTGACTTCTCTTATTTTAGCATTGAACTCAAGTCCAACATACATTTTTAGATTGAATGAATTGTCTGCTATAAAATCAATTAAAAACATTCTACTTTTGATCATATGTAATTTCTTAAAATTTTCTCATGCTAATGGTAAAAACTTCATATTTTCCATTAATGCATATGCAAATCTTTGCCTAACATCACCTTGGATTAGGCCCATGTTTAAGTATCAATCTCTCTTGGACCATTTAATTGATAAATTAGATGTGATATGAAATTGTGCTTTGTTTCATGTGCCCTTTGATTATTTAACATTGGATCATAGGAAAAGAGATATATATTTTTGTGATAAATAAGAATTTGGATACTCGACTAGAAAACTTAGGCTTAGATACCTTCTAAAATTCCAATCTAGTAATTAAGTTCTCAAACAACACTCAAAACACAATGCATGAGTTAAAATTATTTGTAGAGAATTTATATAGATGAAGAAAGTGTTCTACAACCTAGAATTTGAGCTAGGTTACCTAAAACATTGGATTCAAACCCTCAATTTCCACATTTTACACCATGTTACAACAAAATATGTGATTATAACCTGTAATTTACACATGAATTTCACATAATATTAATACGCTCAAATGTTTGAAAACAAAATACCACCCTATTTTCTAAATAAAAAGGATGAAGTGAAGTTTATTTTCATGATAGTGGACCATGTAGACTTGGTGTTATTTGAACCTACTTATTATTAGTTACTTGTACCTATCGAAAGGTTCTTATCATATGTTATTTCTCCACAAAATAATTACAACTAAAATCACTCTATTAGACCACTTGGGATTAGTATTATTTGAGCCTATAACTTATTGCCTTAAGGTAAAAGTCTGACAAAACTTTCCATGTGTTATTTTTAGAATTAATTTTATGAATTTTAGATAATGGTACACATCCTAACAATTATGACATTCTTTCACATAAGGGATCTTGGATTATGTGATCCCTTTAAAAGAAAATTAATCCAATGTCTCTTGGCTTGTGTGGTACCTCCAAATAAGTTAAATTGAAATATTTTCAGCTCATATGATGTCTCCACAAAAAAAAAATTAAATCTATTCCACTTGAACACCTAGGATTAGTGTTTTTTAAACCTTCAATTTTTTTCCTTAAGGTACAAGGCCCACAAAATTTTCCACATGTTCTTTTGAACACTAATGTCATGTGTTCAAATAATAATGCATATCCTATCTATATATATATATATATATATATATATATATATATATATATATATATAATATTGCTCATGAGGGATCTTGAATTATGTATCACCTCCACAGAACATTATTTGTAAGAACTTGGCTCATGTGGTACCTTGGAAAAAAATGAATCAAATGGTTCTTGGCTCATCTGTTGATGAAATTAGAAAATAGAAAATCAAATTTTTAGTAGCCCCAATTTTATTAGAATTTGAGTACTAATATCTATAGATTTTTTTATGAATGAATTAAAATCATCACATAAAATTATTTAAATAAAACTCAATTCAAAATAGGAGTTGACATGTAAAATTAAAAAAGATAAATAAATCAAAAATATATGTAGAGTTAACTGACCCTATTATTTTTAGATGCTTCTATGTTTAGAAACATTTACATGTAAGCTCAGATGGGCCTAAAAATATCCGCTTATGCCATACACACCAAATTCACTATAATGGATGAATTTAAACTCAATTTTAATTTCATTTTCAAATATATCTATTTTTTAAAATTTTAAAATTATCAAAAAAATCTAGAATGCTATTTTGGATCCTTATATGGTCACTTATCACCTTCAAACTATATGGAAATGTAGCACACATTTCTAAGGCAAGTGTAAAAACTAAAATTTGATCAATAAATTCTTGACAATGACTTAAGGTATTTTTTAAGGAATGAGAATTTTTTGGAAGTGTATAATTGTAGGAAAATATTTTAATATTAAAGTATATGGAACATAAGTGTGATAGGAAAAATCTAAGGAATAACATAGAATCTACTAGTAATTAATGATTTTTTTTCAAATCTAATAATTTTAAGGATATTTTATAAGTAAATTTGGTGAATATTTTTTTGAAAACTTCTTCATTAGTGAATCTAAAATTTTCAAAATTTGTCAAAAAATAGTCAGTTGGAAAAAAATAGCCCCTAAAAATTACCATAAAATGTTTGTCCTTGACATCTATACCTTGCTTGGCCAACTCATTATTATGATCATCATTTTTCTATTTAAAATCCATCAAAGTCTTAAAATTAATAAGAACATATTCTATACTTGCCTAATTTATTCCTATTCATCCCTAATCAATAAATAATCCACTATTAATTTAGTCTTAAAAGCCTCTATCCATTTTGGGCCAGTGCGCAGTATGAAAACATGGATGCACTTCTTACTTTTCCACTAGTGCATACTTTTCTCCCTTTCATCAAAGGCTAGTTTTTAAAAGTTACACACTTCTTAATGGATTTCTCGGACACAACAATAAAGCATAATACATAGAACCACTACCCAAAGGGGATAAAACATAACAAAAAACTAACTAGGGGGAAATGATCCTAGCAAAGAAAATCACCATAGAACATAAACTAAGATAAACATAAAAACACATGCACATAGATAAGATACATGTAAGAAAAAAAGAGTCCTTCATCTAATCATTGGGCTACACCATGGTGCTCACCATTAAATTATCTCATTATTTTCCACTGGGGACTATATCTTGATACCTCTATGAAAATATTTACCTATTTATCCTTAGTAAGGGGATCTAAATGATTGCCCAAAATAGGGGCTCACATGTTGGACTCAAGCTGAGCTCACATGGTCAAAGAAGTTGCCTATTTAAAATGAGCCATCATAGTCCCATTAGGCCTTACATCCATGGTCCTTAAAGAGGGTGGAAAATTATGGCCACCCTAACCATTTGATCTAGCAACCATGTAGTAACAAACACATGACATGACTAAGACATCCCCATGATAAATGAAAGGGAGGGTAGGGGAGCCTGCTGGGAGCTCACATCCAAAGAGATAATAATTCAACCAGTCAAAGAGGGGGAGGAAAGGTTAACCTATAATTTATCCACATAATCCAACATAATGTTAAACCACTCCTTGATATCTTAAAATATATATAAGGGAATAATGCCATAGTTTTACTTCCTTGAGAGGGGCTATGACGATGGGACTTTGTCCAAAAAATCCTTAATTATTGTTTATTGTCTAAGCATGTATCAAGATTTTATCATCTATTTCATTATATCTTTGACCATTTCCTTGTCCTCCATAGTGAAGATCATGTTGATGATGAATAATGAAGTCTCCAAGAAAACTAGGACCACTATGGCCTCCAATACTAGCCTAAAATGAATATAAAAACCTTCTTCAGATGGGATTCACTAATTCTTCCCTTGAAATACATTTTCATCTTGTCAAAATAAACACACAACAAAGGCTAACTAATAGAAATTTGAACCATGTACAACATCTAAATAGTTCTAAATTATCCAACTCCCAACCCAAGAATATCACTCAAATGGAAGGCCTTAAACTTGAAGTATTCATAATCCACATAAATGCAATCCAATCTACTATAGACTCTAAAATGTGTGAGGATTTTATTTTAGACATGGCCACTTTAGTTTTGTGGACCACCTCCTCTAATACAATGGCTCTATTTTCAAATATCATCTGATTGTGTTCTTTCTATAACATCCAAATTAGTATCGCTGAACATGACACCCAAAGACTAGAAAAGGTGTCCTTAATAGGCCCTAGTTTCCAAGAGGCAAGGTAGAAAGATGTGACCTAGGGCAAGCCCATCTCATCCCTAGTTTAACACACATCCAATTTTTACACTAGTCTGTAAGGTGGTAATTAAACAAGTGATTTACATTTTGTTTCCCAGTAAAGAAAAAACAAAAAGAGGGCCCTCCTACTCCAATCCTATGCAACCTATCAAAAATTTGTATATTATTCTGAGTAGTTATCCAAGCAAATGCCTTAGCCTTGGGCATCCCATTTTTATTCTAGGATATAATTTTTTCCCAAGAAAAGGTGTAGTCCATGAATCTAAAAAAATTTAGCTCATATTGAGAGTGTATACACAATATTTGGCTTCTACCCAATGAATTAAATCATCTTTGGAGTTTAGGAAGACTTTTCTTTTGAAACGTATTCTAGTTATAATCTATTTTTGACTTTTCATGAATATGAATTCCCCCAAATCATTTAATTTCCATTTCATCATACTTTCCCATGGATGGGAAGCTAGGTAATCATACACATTTTGACCCTAATCAGAAGTCAAGAAATCCTTGGCCTCTTCTAGCCTTTGCACACCCTAGATCATCTTGTGACCATTCCACGAGTCACCCCAATAATATGATTTTTTCTCATTGTTGACAATTCAATAGACATGGTATTTTATTATGAAGTGAAATTTTAAAATGAAATTCCACAGGTGAGAACCCTTGAGGAGGTTGTAAATAGTTAAAATATTAGTGGCTTCATGATCTCCAAAATATTTTCCACATTAAAATTAAGGTTAGGTCCTATGTTTTTGTCACCCTAGCATGTATAAAATACCATGAATTGAATATAAAATTGTTAATATTTTTAAATATTGATTAAAAAGACTTTAAACATATTACAACTCAAATTATTTGGATCAGGTTGTCAACTTTTATATTTAAAAGTTTATTTGCCAGCTTAACTAATTTAGTGGAATTTATCATATGCACTAAACTAATTTAACATTAATTTAATAATATTTTAAACAAAATAAACCATCAATGCTAACACTTGGGTTTTATATTATTTTCTGACATTTTCTAAGCATTTGGCCAAAAACATTGAATTGAAAGGTTCTTGGCTCATGTGATGTCCTTAGAAAAATTGAATATAAGTCTATTCTATTAGATCACCTATGGTATTAGTGCTACTTGAATCTACAACTTATTTTTATTTAAGGCATAAGGCTCACAAAAAAATTCACATGTTATTTTTAAAATTAATATAATGGATTTGATATAATGGTACATGTGCTAACAATGCAAATATTATTGAACATCAGGGATCTTGGCTTATGTGGTTCCTTCAAAAATATTTAATGGATTAGTGCATGTCATGTGTGGTATCTAAAAAATAATTTAATTTAAAGTTTTTTAGCTCATGTGGTGCCTCCATAAAAAATGAATCTAAATATAATTTGTTGGAATGTCTATAATCCCACAAAAGTTTCCATAAGTATTATTTTAATCACTAATGTCATGGATTATAGATAGGAATGCATTTCCTAGCAATGTAGTTATTCTTGCACATTAGGGCTCTCGGCTTATGTAGTGCCTCCATAAAAATTAAATGGAATAGCTCTTAGCTCATGTGGTGCCTCCAAAAAAAAATCAAATTTAAGGGTCCTTAGCTCATGTGGTGCCTCTACAAAATTGAATCTAAAGTTACACAACTAGACCACTTGGGATTAGTGTTATTTGATCCTATAACTTATTGCCTTAAGGTACATTACCCAGAATGTTTTACATGTGTTTTTTTAACAATATTATTATGGATTTTAGATATTGGTAAATATGTGAAAAATTCATATAAAAAATTAGTATCTAATGAGTGCATAAACATTCAAATTATTCAAAAATGTATTTTAACAACATTTTGCTTTAGATTTCATGTAATTTCTTAAACTTTTCTCATGATAGTGATAAAAACATCCTATTGGCCATCAATGTGTATGTAAAGTTCCACCTAACATCTCCTAGGCTTAGGCCCATGGTTAAGTGTTAATTGTGGTTAGACCATTTAATTGATATGTTATATGTGATATGGAATCAGGGTTTTTTTCATGTGCCATTTGAATATTTCAAATTATATCATGGGAAAATAGAAATATATTATTGTGATGAATAATAAATTGGATACTCAGCTAGAACACCTAGGTTAGAGACCTTTTAAGATTTCATTCTAGCAATTAAGTTCTGAAACAATACTCAAAACATAATGCATGAGTTGCCATAATTTGTAGAGAATTTATATAAATGAACAAAGTGTACTATAACCTAGCACTCATAATAGGTTACCCAAACCTCGGATTCAGACCCTCAATTTCCACATTTTAAATAAATTTAAAACAAACCTTTGGTTTTAACCTATAATTTGCACATGAATTTCATAAAATATTATTACGCTCAAACGTTTGAAATAAAAACACCACCCTATTTTATAAATAAAAAGGATGAAACGAAGTTGATTTTCATGATAGTGGACCATGTAGAATTAGTGTTAACTAAATCCACTTGTTACTAATTACTTGTACCTCCAAAAAAATTGAATCGAAAGGTTCTTGGCTCATGTGGTGTCTCTAAAAAAATTGAAACTAAAGTTACTCTATTGGAACACCTAGGATTAGTGTTATTTGATCCTACAACTTGATCATTAAGGTAAAAGGAAAACCAAATTTTCCATTTGTTCAATTTAGAATTAATTTTATGAATTTGAGATAATGGTAGATATCCCAATAATATATATATTATTTCACATGAAGTATCTTAAATTATGTGGTCCCTTAAAAAAAATGTAATTGAATATATCTTGGCTTGTGTGTTTCCTCCAAAAAAGCTTTATTGAAATATTTTTAATTCATGTGGTGTTTGCACAAAAATTTAATTTAAATCTATTCCATTTGAACACCTAGAATTAGTGTTTTTTGAACCTACAACTTGTTTCCTTAAGGTACAAGGCACACAAGATTTTCCATGTGTTATTTTGAGCAATAATGTCATAGATTTGACATAATAATACATGTCATATAAATTTATATATTATTTCTCATGAGGGATATTAAATTATATGGTGTCCCCATAAAAAATTAGTCAATTGGCTCTTGGCTGATGTGGTACATAAGAAAAAATTGAATCAAAAGGTTCATGGCTCATGTGGCGATGAAATTAGAAAATAGAAATGCAAATTTTTAATAAACCTAATTTTATCAAAATTTATTGGCACATTGCAATCAACACATATTGGCACATTGAAATGATCTTCAACTTGCTTGTAGCATGAATCTTTTTTTTTAGATTTATTTCTCTATACTTATAGTTATGAAGAAACTAGTAATTCATTCATTATAGATATTGTGTGTCAATATCTACATCTGGCATGATATATTGGTGCATCTTTAGCCTTCATGGACTAAAAATTCCAAGTTATCCTAAGGAAGAATCTATCAAATTGGTTTCTATTCACATTTTCCTACCTTGCCACATTACAGTGATGCCCTTCCATCTCAGCTTTGGAAGTATGGTATAATAAGCTTTCATTCTTAAATCTCACTCAGATTAGTTCTCTCTCCATGTGATGTCTAAGTGAAATGGTTCATGCATTTCTAGTAGTATCACATAGTTGTTATCTTGCAAGATTTTGTCTTTATTTAATTAGTGTTTAAGTTTAGATGTGTCATTTGTTATATGTTATAATTAATCCATTGAACCATAGATAAATAGGGGATGTTAGGATGTTAAAATTAGCAGTGTTTGTTATATGTTATAATTAATCCAGGTGTCATTTGCTATAATTAATCCTTCATAATTAATCTATGGTTCAATAGATTATCGAGAACTGAATACACAATGAAGAGTAGCTTTTATAACTCAAGTGCAACATACATATACACAATCATGAGTAGTTTTTACCCAATAATCGTAAAAACAAACATAATTGTGGAATCCTATTATATTGAAGCACAAATGTACACATGAAAATCATTGTACAAGGTGGTCCATTGAGTTGTAACATATATATCAATCCACAATTATTATGTATATATGCCATTAGCTTTTGATTCTCTTGATATTTCCTAGAAACTAAATTATCTTAAGAGTTGTATTTGAGATAATAAAAATAAGGCCAAGAATAGGTGGATCCTGTTGATGTTGATATTTATAGAGAAAAAAAGATTTAGAATACTAGGTTGATGAGGATCAAATAAAATTATTTTTGTTATTTGAAATGACAACTATGAAATGGACTTGTGCACTTTTTAGTATTACTCTAGATTATTTCAATACTTAAACATGTATATTTAGCTTGAAAAAGAAGCATTACTAAACAACAATTACAATGATTTCCAATTCCTTAATAAATGGAAAATAATACTTTTTTTCTCCTAAGAATACCATATTACATTAGATCAATCAATGAATTAAGCATAACATAGTGAGCTTCACAATTTAACTCTTCCACCAAGAAAAATAAAACTAACATTATTTTAAGATTTTCCATTAATATATAAAAACTAAAATAGGATCCAAAACACATGCACCCTAACACCATAAGTGTTATTTCTCTTTTTATGATCTTAGCTTGATTATAAAAAGATACCATATGAGAATTTGTTTTGGTTTTACTAGGTGAACATGACTTCTAAGAAATCCACTTCACTTCTTATCCTTCATGCATGAAATTAGTACACAAGGATGAAAATAATGCATCTTAACAAAAAGAATTATATGAATATAAATTTATACAAAAAATTATCCATATATAATCAATTTTTAATCATTCACACATGAAAACAATACACAACGAGGAAC
The DNA here is from genome assembly GCA_037957365.1 of Torreya grandis. Classification (NCBI taxonomy): domain Eukaryota; kingdom Viridiplantae; phylum Streptophyta; class Pinopsida; order Cupressales; family Taxaceae; genus Torreya; species Torreya grandis. Next base: position 6,980,352 of record JARHVA010000068.1, read on the forward strand.
ATAATGCATCTCAATTAAGATAAATTGAATTAATGTGTACATTTTATCAAGAAATCCATCACACATGGGTAATTAGGAAATAGTCCATCACTGCTATAGCAAAACATCTATCACACACCATAAATTACATAAATAGAACAACATAGAGAAGACATTCATTTTACACATGGGAAATGACATCAATTAATCACCATTAAGAAATTTTTCATCTTTTCAATAAATAAATATCATATAGAAAATATCCACATGGGGAAATTACAAAAATCAATTATTTAATGGTGCAATATAGGACATAGAGTGGTTGGATCAACAAAACACACATCAAAACCTCTTATTTAGCCACATATTAGCATGCATCATTTCAAAATAATAGATTTATCAATCTTAAAGTGTAATAATTCTTTTCAAAATCAACCATATAATTCATCATGCATGATGAATTGATGGTCCAATAGATCATCAAGATCTAAATACACAATTAAGAGTAGTTGTCATACACTCAAGAGCAACATGCATATGCATAACGAAGAGAAATTACTACCCAATAATCATAAAAACATACATAATTATCAAATATTATTATATTGAAGCATGTGAATAAAAAATATACACGTGAAAATCATCATATAAGGTGGTCTATTGAGTTGTGACATATATATCAATCCACAATTATTATGCATATATATCATTAGATTTTGATTATCTTGATTTTTCATAGAAATTATATTTTTATAACTAAATTTATCATAAAATTTGAGGTTGGGGTGATAACTAAATTAAATATAATATGAATTTTGCATGCATTTCAAGAGTTGTATTTGAGATAGAAAAAATAAGGCCAAGAATCAGTGGGTCTTGTTGATGCTAATGCAATGTGTTATGTTATAAAATATATTTGTAGATAAAAGAAGATGTAGACTAAGAAGTTGATGAGGATCAAATAAAATTAGTTTTTCTAATTTTTAATGACAAATGTGAGATGGAATTCTGTGCATTTTGAGTATTACTATGGATTATTTCAATACTTAAACATGTTTATTTCCCTTGAAAAATAAAAAATATTAAATAATAGTCACAATAATTCCAATTCCTTAATAAGTGGAAAATAATTCTTTTTTCTCGTAAGATTACCATATTATATTACTGAATTCAATGAATTCAACACAACGTAGTAAACTTAAGAATTTAACTCTTCCACCAAGAAAAATAAAACTAACATTGTTTTAATATTTTCCTTAAATATATTGAAACTAAAATAAGATCCAAAATAAATGCATGCTAACACCATAAGTTTTTTTACTCATTCTATGATCTTACCTTGATTATAAAAATATACCATATGAGTAGATGTTTCGGTGTCATGTTCCACCTAGCTACAATCATGATGAGTATGAATTATCAATAAGGAAGAAATGAGGAATCAATTGACTAAAATGTTGACATCTTACTAAGCTAGCCATTTAATTTCACCCCAATACTTTGTTTCCAAATTAATACCAAATTTTTATTTTTAACCATTATTATTATTCAACTATAACCAATGAGATAAATGAGGAAAGGTCATATATAAAATATATTCAATAAAAATAGTAGGATCGAAGTGAAAATAAAAATGAGAAATATAAAATAAAATTATTAAATGTTAATCAAATCCTTCAAAATAGTTATATTCCCAATGGCATAAATGCACAATAGAACATTCAAAGGCTTTAAAATTTTCATATCGAATGGGATCCCCAAACCACAATTTATTGAGATAAAATTAGAGTTAAATGTGATTTTAGCACATTTTTATTAATAAATAAAGTTTCTTAGAGTGGAGACAAAACCCCAAATAGAGTAAACACAACTATGACATTGGTCCTATGACTTTATTGACCTCTCCCAACACCCTGAAATATACATCTATTCTATGTAGTAATGTATTCACGATTTTAATGGACATAAATGTGCTTCCTTATGTAAATTTATATTATTCTCCTTCATCTAACCCACACAAAGAAATCATAGAGGATGGAAAATATACTACAAGGATAATTACAAAGTGAAAATAAGATAGAAACTAGGTGCTAACCTAAAATGTAAATAATTACAAAGGAACATTTTTCATTAACATAAAATCCATAGATTGTATAAATAAGCTACATCCTAAAAAAAAATGTAAAAGGAATAAAGTGTAAACATCCAGCACAAGGGAAATTTTAACTAATAGAATGAGATGTTCTAATCATAAATACCAAGATGGAATTATGTCTATGTTGAGCTAGTGGAAACCCAATAATGAAATATGTGCATATGAAAAAATATATACCAATGTGAAACACTAGAAACATTGGTAGTGTCATCAAAATGTCCTTGAGTTTATAAAATAAAACCTCACATTTCTTATTCCATATAAATATCCTTACCTTTAGATTGTTATGATTGGGGTTAAAAGTCATGAGTAATGTTCCATGAATCTGCAGTAATATCTATTGAATCCCATAAAGATGTGCATTTTAGTAACATTACTTTTATTTTGTTCAATACATTATTACATTAATATTGGTTGGATTAACTCGTATACCACTAAAATAAATTTTGTGACTTAAGTATTACATTTACTATTTTAATAATGCATATTTAGGTAATTTTCCATAGAGTTGGTTTTCCATTAAACACTAAAAACCTATTCCAAATATACCTCATGTTGTTCCTTAGTCCAAAAGGATATTAGATTATTATAAATAAAATAAGCACAAATCTATCTTGATATTTATGGAACACATTTCTCATGATACCTAAAACACATTTGATGAATTTGTGAGACCAAATGACAATACACAAAACTAATAATGATAATATAGAATGCAAAAATATGTCTTTGATATGTCACCCTCTTTGATTGTTAATAGGTGTATGCATACCTAGAATATATTTTGGTTAAAACTCATGATTTTCTCATCTTATTGGAAAAATTAATCATATTCAGTAATGGGTAACTATATTTAATTATCCCTTTATTCAATTATGTATACTCAATACATATCCTTAGTGATGAATCTTTATTTTTCATAAATATTAATAGTGGGCCCCATGGATGCATGTATGGCTTCACTAATCCCTTGTCAATTAGGTATTGCATCTATAATCATAATTCACACAACTGAAGGGAATTCATCTTATATGGATCTTTTGAAATAGGTATATTATGGGAATTAATTCAATGTAGAAATTGGTCTCTCTTTATGGTAGAAATACAAATCGATACAAATTGCTTAAATTTTTTTAAGGATGAGATTCAAAATTTTAATAAAAACTGCAATTTTAATAAAAAAATTGATAATATATGTGTACAATCCAAAAATTACATGCATATCCACCATTATAATTTCTTAATATTTATTTTTAAAATGATTTTTAAAAAAATAACTTTATAATAAAATTGTGAAGTTGGGAGGCATAATAAAATTCAATATAATATAAATTATACATGTTTTTTGAGAGTTGTATTTAAGATCAAAAAATTAAATTGAAGTGATTATCTCATCTTATTGAAAAAATCATTGGTCATTGGTAATATGTATCTATGTTTAATTATCCCATTATTCAACTATGTATACTCAAAGCATATTCTTAGTGGTGAATGTTTTTTCATAAATATTACTGGTGGGACCCATGGATACATGTTTGGATTCACTAATCCCTTGTCAATTAAGTATTTCATCTATGCTCATAATTCACACAATTGAATGGAATTCATCCTTATATGGAGTTTTTGAAATAGGTCCATTGTGGGCATTAATTCAATGGAGAAATTGGTCTCTCTTTTTGGTGGAAATATAAATCGATACAATTTTTTTTTTTTTTTTTAAGGATGAGATTCAAAATTTTAATAAAATCTATAATTTTAATATAAAAATTTATAATATCACTTATTTATGTACAATCCACAAATAATATGCATATCCACCATTAGAATTTCTTAATATTTATTTTTAAAATGATTTTAAGAAATAACTTTATAATAAAATTGTGAAGTTGGGGCTCATAATAAAATTCAATATAATATAACTTATACATGTTTTTTTGAGAGTTGTATTTAAGATTAAATAAATAAGGCCAATAATTAGTGGATATAGTTTAGAGGAGAATAAAGATGTAGACTAAGAAGATTGAATAAATTTGTTTTTTAATATGTGTACAAATATAGTTAAATGTACTTATACAATGAGTGTATTTGTACCATTATTTTGGATTATTTCAATACTTAAAAAGGCATATTGCCTTTGAAAGAGAAATAAGATGTACTTAAGTGGGTGTACTTATTTCAGGGATGTACTTTTGTTTTAAAACATAAATCAAGAAAATATAATCATGTAGTTAATTCTTTAAGTAGGCGAGTGTCATTGTTAACTACTATGGTGACTGAAGTAGTTGGATTTGAAGTTATTAAGGAATTATATGAAACTAATCTAGATTTTGGGAAGATTTTTGAACAAAGCAAAAATCCATTAGAAAATGAGGTAAATACTATTCATTATTATTATCTTATACATGATGGTTGTGTATTCATTGGAAAATAATTATATATTATCATTGGGTCTATGAGAGACAATATTATAAGATAATTGCATGGTGGTGGTTTAGGTGGACACTTTGTAAGAATAATAAAATATATTTGATGGAGGAGAAGTATTTTTAGCCAAATATGAATAGATATGTGGTAATTTATGTTTTAAAATACATGATATACTAAGTGGATAAGGTCCATACAAAAAACATAAGGTTATACATGTCATATGAGTACCAAGAGGACATGGGAATGATTTTAGTATGGATTATGTATTAGGGTTGAAAACCACATAGAGAGATAATGATCCATTTTTTTAAGTTATGGACAAGTTTTTTGAGATGGTTCATCTTATTGCATGTAAGAAAATCAATGATGTCACTAGAATATGAGATCTATTTTTTAAATATGTGAGATTTCAATGTGTTCAAAAAACAATTACTTCATATAGAGATACAAAATTTATAAGTCATTTTTTGAGCAATCTATGGAAAAGGATATGAATTAAACTATAATTTATTAGTGCATACCACCCAAAAACATACGGAAAACTATAATTAGTAAAAAATATCTTGAAAAAATTGTTGAGATGCATAGTTGGAGAGAAGCCCAAGCAATGGGACTTGGGTTTACCATAAGTTAAGTTTACATATAATAGTTTAATGAATATATCAGTATGTAAATTACCATTTTGGATTGTTTATAGAGGAAATTTTAAGGGTTTTTTACATTTGATTTAGTCATTAATTATAGAATGGGTTAGTTTTTATACATAAACATTTTTAAAGTACATAAAATAGTTGCAACTATAAGTAAGCATAAAGTTATAGGGAAGCAATGAAAAATATAAGGTAGAAAAAGTTATAACAAAAAGTCCAAAATTATTTGAATAATGATATTTGGTGATGGTATATTTTATAAAATAAACATTTTTTAAAGGAACATGCAACAAGTTGAATAAGATTGGTATGTAAAGAATTGTGAATAAAATAAATGAAAATGTTTATGAAGTGAATTTACCACAGAATTTTCATATTTATATATTATTAAATGTTTCATATTTATATGGATTTAATATATAATATTATGAAGGGTAAGAAATTTAATAATTAGATAACATAGGTTTTGGATAATAAGATAGTGAACATAAGACAAGGCAACTATAACATGTATTTGGTATAGTGTAAAGGACTAAAATGGGAGAAAACACTTGGGTTTAAGAATGGGAGTTGAATAATATTGAAAATAATAAAAGGTAGGAGTATTAATAGGTTAACTCATAAGATGAGAGTTATTTCCAACTAGAGGAAGATAGTGTGGACACCTATCTTGTGGAGGCCATAAATTTTGATTAGAGAACCCATTTGCACTCCTTTTTTTGAAAATAAAGATATTGGATAGGATAATGCATACACAACCTATCATTTACTCTTATAATTAATTAGTGTATTAAAATTAAATCCCATTTAATGTAAATTTAAAATATAATGTATGAGGATAAATAAGACAGCTTACTATAAAAATATAGTGATATACAAAATTTATAGAAGTTGTAAATTACTACAAAATTAAATATGGTTAGGATTAGAGATGTTGCACAGAATGTGAATGCAATGATTTAATATTAATTATCAATGTAAATATATACTAATCCATTTACCAAAATATGGTAATAACCTATCGTTAATGGTGGTAACAACATTCTAAAATTATGATACTGGTGTAACTGAAATGGTTACACCAAATAGTCTAGAAAATAATGTAAAACCACTTGTATGCTATACCTGATTATGCTAACATTCCCCCTTATTATATTATTTTTACAAACATAATATTATTGATAGTGGACCCCTCTTATTTCAAATATGGTAAAAAGTTTTTACACTTTCCGTATAGCATACTCACCTTTTAAGGTGGCATGTAATCTTTATGGCTTCATGGTCTTAGTGGCACCTTGGTTTTTCCTTAAAGGATTACCAAAAACCTAGAATGGACATGAATACATCTCTCTATTTTATACACTTTTGTAGTTTCTCATATTTCCACTAATCCTTTTCTAAGAACCAAGCACTACATTAGTGTTTTTTTCTTCCCAAAATGTTCTTCAACAAGAGGTACCAAACTGGAAAATAATGATTAGTAATTTTATTGAAACTACACTACATAACAAAAACACACCATGCATAACATAAAACAAACACACTAAAAAATGTCACCATATAAATGATGTAACCCCATCATAGGCAACTCACGAGAGGATGCCAATTGTCCTGTAGCCTCCAAGAATCCTCTAGCCTCTAGTAAGGTGCTACTACATGTTTCACAACAAGAGTTGTGAAGTGAAGGTGACCTCGTCAACAAACTCTTCACTTTCATCAGTATCTGGTGGATCCTCTACTTGATAAACATTAGCTTTATTGGATTGAATTTCCCTTTGAGAACATCTTTTACTCAAACAAAATAGTCACATACTATATGGCCTTACTTCTTGTAGTAGTGGCATTTATCTTTATTTTGTCAATATTAGACTTTTTATTTTGAGAATAAAGTGCATTCTCATGTTGAAAAATACCTTCATCTTATAAAATTATCTTTTTGTCTTATGTTAGTAGTGTTGCAATCATATCATTGAGAGATTGTGATGGTATTTGGCTAAGACTAAATATAATATTGCTATATTTTTATGGTAGACTATTCAATAGAATAACTTTTTCATCATGATCTTCGACATTAGTTTTTACCTCAAAAAATTGCCTAATAAGAGATATCAAATTTTTTATATGGTTGGACATAGTTATTACATCTTCCATTTTGAATCGATATAACTACAATTTTAGTGAAAATTAGGTATTTACCACTTTTGCACCAAACGGGTGTTGAGCGTATTCTAAATTTCCTTGAATGATTTTTTTAAATCCACATGATGTAACTCAAGGTCTAAAATCACAAGGCTAATAATATGTTTTGGTTTATCATCTCTTGTTTTCCACTCAAATAATTTACTTGCATCAGTGGGTTGTTTCTCATCTGCATTTATGATACCCCACAAATATTTATGCATCAATTGCATTTGTATTTTAACCTTCTATGTATGAAAGTTTAAAGCAAAATATTTCTTTATGAGAATTTTAATTTCCATCTTGAAACAAAGAGACGTAGATCAATCTAATAAAATAAAATTAGAAAAGTACTAGGATCAAAATGTTGTGGAATGATGTAGCCTCCTAACATGTGTTAATTAATAGAATTAACAAAAGAAAAATGGTCTTCAAAATATCCTTATTGTGTTACTGGTGTTCATGATGGTAGTGATCTTTAGAAAAAAAACACCTTGGCTACGTTATTTTATACATATCACCAAATGCTTGGTCATCTTTATCTACCATGATACTACACTGCTATGATGCTGCAAATTTCACAAGTCTTCTAGGTTTGTATTGCATGGTCTTTTAGGTATTTACATCTTCAAGATTCAAATGCTATAAAACTTCCATGCTTTTTTATATTACTAGTTGCATTTTCTTCCTAGGAATACTTTTTCTATGAATTGATTGCTTTCACCTTGCATCTCTTTTCTATGAATGGAGATGTAATCAAACTTTGGGCTTTATTGGTCGTATTGTCTACACTTCAGGATTTCTTAACCGTAGATCATGCTTTTATAAATTATTGAATGGAATAAGACTATATTATTATTTATATATAACAAGATCTTGTAAATAATAAAATTACACAAAATTTATGCAATCTTTGATCAATACAACAAATATGTAGATTATGCTAACTCCAAGTTTATATAGACAAATCACTTTATCACTAATTAAGCTAAATATAAATGTTGCAATTGATAAACTATGTAGTACTCAATTCTCTCTTCATTCATATGGGTGATAATATATATGGTATCCCCTTACAAATATCTTATGTATCCATCATGGGAATAATCATACACTGCTTCGATACCAAAATGTTACACATAATGAGAATGTAGTGATTTAATATTTATTATCAATGCAAATATATACAAATCCACTTATTAAATTATGGTAACAACCTAATGGGAATGGCGGTAACAACATTCTAAAATTGTGATACTGGCGTAAAATAATGTAAAATAACATGTACGCTATATCTGATTATGCTAACAAGAGATATGTCATTCAAAATTGTTTTGTCTCAAAATTTTTTTTTCATTCATTGAGTATGACTATTTAAAACTATTAATAAAAACATATAAAAAAACTTTAGTTAAAAACAATGACTTGTATCCTATGACAAGTGAAAAGTAGCTAGAAAGGTTTGTAGTGCATCATTATTTGATTATGCAGATTTTTCTATGTAGAGTGTGCACTAAATATATAATTATGGTTTATTTTCATCTATCTATATATTTCCTTAATTTTTGTAGAGCCTTGGATCTATAGATCACCTACATAATAAAAAACCCAGCCTACAAAAGTACATAACATAAGAAAAAATGCAAAAGGGGGAAGAATGGGAAAGTAGTCATAAAACCCATTACTGATTGAGTGTCTCCTACATATTCCAAGTGTCCTTCAAGCCAATGTAATTCTCCCTTTGGCCAAGATCATATGAATTCAACTAGAAAATTTTATTTAAATGATTGAAAAATGATGTCCTCAATCTACAAAAAAATAATGTTAACTTGGCCAATGAATGTAGTAATGTAGTAAAATTTTAGTAGGGCTCTTTACTAAATTGATAAATAATTTTGAAATTTCCTTTACAAGAGAGTACTAGATGGATTATTTGGGGTTTCAATTATCTCTAACAACTAACCTATTGTTGTGTGTAGGTAATACATTAGGATGTATGTAATTTTGAAAAACTAGCCTTTGGAGCATGGGATAAAAATCTGCACTAGTGGACAAGTAAAAAATGCACCCCATTTTGCTTAGTGTGAACTTGTCTATAATGGATAGAGGCCTCTAAGACTAAATTAAGTATGGAGTATATATTGATAAAGTATGAATAGGAATAAATTATGGAAGTTTGGAAGATGTTCTCAGTAATTTCAATAATTTGATGGCCTTCATATAGATAAATGATTATGCTAATGGTAAGTTAGCAAAGCAAGGCAAAGATGTCAAAGATAAGCATTGTCAAGAATTTATTGACTAAATTTAAGTTTTTACACCTGCCTTGTATATTTAGGCTACATTTCCATATAATTTGAATGCAATAAGTGGCCATCTAAGGGTCTAAATTGCAATCTAGTATTTTACAAAAAAAATAGAATTTAAAAAATTAGACGTATTTATAACCAAAAATAAAATTGACCTAAAATTCATCCATTACCATGAATTTAATGTTTATAGAATAAGTGGATACTTGTAGGCCCATCTGAACTTTCATGTAAAAGTTTCTAAAAATAGAAACATCTAAAAATAGTAAGGCCATTTAAGTCTAGGTATATTTAATTTATTTATATTTTTTAATTTTTCATGTCAAATCCAATTTTAAATTAAGTTTTATTTAAGTAATTGTACTTTATGATTTGAATTCATTCATGTATAATCAATAAATATTAATAGTACTAAATAAATTTTGAGAAAATTGGGTCTATTGAAAATTTGCTTTTCTAGTTTCTAATTTCATCACCATGTGAGCCATGAACCTTTTGATTAAATTTTTTCTTAGGCACAACATGAGAAAAGAGCCATTCAAATAAAAAATTTTATGGCCACCACATAATTTAAGATCCATCATGATAAATAATATAAACATTTTTATGAGATATATTGTTATCTCAAATCCATGACATTAGTGCTCAAAATAACACATGAAAAAGTGTGTGGGATTTGTACCTTAAGTAAATAAGTTTTAGGTTTAAAAAACATTAATTATAGGTGTTCATGTAAAATATATTTAAACTAAATTTTTGTACAGACACAACACAAATTAAAAATATTACAACTAAAATCTTTTGGAGGCACCACACAAGACAACATCCATTCGATTACAAAATTTTTAAGGGACCACATAATGCAAGATCCATCATATGCAATAATATCTACATTGTTAGGATATCTACCATTATCTAAAATACATGACATTAATTCTCAAAATAACACATGTAAAATTTTGTCCGCCTTGTACCTTAAGGCAACAAGTTGTGGGCTCAAATAACATTAAACCTAGGTGGTCCAATAGAGTATCTTTAGTTTTAATTTTTTTGGAGAAACCGCATGATCCAAGAACCTTTTCATTAAATTTAATTAGAGGTACAAATAAATATTAAAAAGTGGGCTCAATTAACACTAATTCTACATGGTCCACTATCATGAAAATCAACTTCACTTCATCCTTTTTATTTAGAAAATAGGGTGTTGTTTTTATTTCAAACATTTGTGCGTAATAATATTTTATGAAATTCATGTGTAAATTATAGGTTATAATCAAAGGTTTATTATAACTTGGTTTAAAATGTGGAAATTGAGGGTCTGAATCGAAGGTTTTAAGTAACCTATCATGAATTTTAGGTTCCAATACACTTCGTTCATCTATATAAATTGTATGAAAATAATGGCACTTCATGCATTATGTTTTGAGTGTTGTTTGAGAACTTAGTTACTAAAATGAAATTTTATAAGGTCTCTAATCCTAGGTGTTCTAGTGGATTAGCCAAATTATTATTCATCAAGATAATATTTATCTCTTTTCCCAAGATATAAAATGAAATAATCAAAGGGCACATGAAACAAACAATGATTCCATATCACATATGATATCAATTAAATGATCCAACAAAATTTAATACTTAACCATGGGCCTAAGCCTAGGTGATGTTAGGTGGGGATTCACATATGTATTGATGGCCAATAAAATGTTTTTGTCACTAGCATGACAAATTTTAAATAAATTACATACAATCTAAAGCAAAATATTGTTAAAATACATTGTTCAATAATTTTAATGTTTATGCACTCATTAGATACTAATTATTTATATGTATTTTTCACATATTTTCCAATATCTAAAATCCATAAAAAGAATGTTAAAAAAATCACACATGAATTTTTTTTTATGAAATGTACTCTAAAGAAACAAGTTATAGGGTCAAATAGAATTAAGCCCGAGTGGTCTTGTGGAGTAGCTTTAGAATCAATTTTTGTAGAGGCACCACATGAGCCAAGAACATTCCAATACAATTTTTTTTGAGGCACCACATTAGCCAAGAGTTATTCCATTTTATTTTTATGGAGGATATACATAATTCAATATATCTAATGTGTAAGAATAACTACATTGGTAGGAAATGAATTACTAACTATAATCCATGACATTAGTGATCAAAAAAATAATTGTGAAAACTTTTGTGGGCCTCTAGCAATTCCAATCAATTAGATTTAGATTCATTTTTTGTGGAGGCACCACATGAGCTAAGAATATTTAAATTCAATTATTTTTTAGGTACCACACATGCCATAAGCTGATCCATTATTTTTTTGTGAATGGACCACATAAGCCAAGAGCCCTTATGTTAAAGAATATTGACATTGTTAGGACATGTACCATTATCTCAAATATATTATATTAATTTTAAAAATAACACGTTAAGAATTTTGTCATCCTTATATCTTAAATAAACAATAAATTATAGATTCAAATAACTCTAATCCCATAGGTTGTCCAATAGAATAGACATATTCAATTTTTGTACAGATAACTAGGTTTTATAGTATTTTATGACATTTTCCAAGGATTTGTCAAAAACAATTAATTGGAAGGTTTTTGGCTCATGGTGGGATTCATCAACAAGCCAATATTGTCAATGATATTCTCATTGAATACCTAGGATCCCTACTTGACATCTTAGTGCTCGAGCTTCTAATTGTCTATTGGAGATTGGAGATGAGAAAGAGAAAGTTTCCTTAGGAAAATATAAAGCTGCCATTCTATATTAAGTATGTGATATTCATTTTTGTTTGTTAGCAACCAATTGAGTAGACATCATTAGTGTGTTACTGTATGAGGAGATAAATAAAATAATAAATTTAGGATATTTATCTTTTTATAATTATAAATGCATAGATCACTAAGTATTTATGCCAAGATAAAGAGGTCAAGCTTACATATTATGGTGGAGCTCATAGAGGGTCTCACCGTTGGAGGGTAACATAGAATTGAGTGGTGGAGGAAAAATATGAAATTGTGTGTAGGTCAAAGACTAATCAGGTCGTAAGTGCAAAAAATTTGGTCTTATGAATCCATTATATCTTATGAGAACTATGAAATGGTTTGAGCCCTGCCATAATGCATAATATATTTTTTTGGATATAGTCTTATGATATTCTAAATATATAAGTGGCGTTATCACCTTGACATTATGTAAAACTAGTGTTAAGCCCCATAGTTGGTGATTCAATGTTATATTTGTAAAAAATTGTATATGTTAAGAGTTAACTAGTCATGCTATGAGGAGGCATACATACAAGCTGAGATAAGAGATTTAAAATAATTCCTTTCATATCATTTAATGATGTTTTCCTACTCTTGACTAAAGGATAAAAGATGGAAAAGGTAAAATTAAGTAAAAGTAATTGTACATTTTAAAATTTTAAATGTATTTTGAGGTTGTAAGAGATAGTTAGAGTAGAAAATGCCAAGGAGAGAAACCCAAAGAAGGGATATGAAGGTTGAAAGAATAAGAGAAGTAGGAAATCAAGGGGCATAAGATAAAAGAGGAAACAAGTAGAGAAATTGAAGAAACTAGGTAGAGTAGTAGGAAGCCATATAATTCATGTAACATGAGTTTAAGGACAATGCATTGATTTCCATGCAAGATGGTCTAAAGTTATAGAAAGGACAACCAAAGTAGCCAAAATAATAGAAATTTGAGAAGGCAAAATGGTGGTGCCATATTTTCCACACCAATATGCATGACATTGATCACTATTGGTATAATTCCTTGACTCAAGACATATCTAGTCGAGAGGGCACATATAGTAGAGATAACTCAACGAAATCAAAAAGACATCCTCAATGATAGAAGCAACTAGGACATAAAGTAGTAAAAAATTAAGTAGAACATGATGGTGCATCGAAAGAGTAAGTAATAGTATAATAATATTGTGATTCATATAATAACTTATTTCTTGTCTCCCAAACCCCATCACCAATGAGTAATATTTGGTTGATTGACTTAAGTACTAGTAAGTATATGATAGGATGCAAAGATATCTTTGATTCATTGACTAATCAACCCACTAGAGATCAGGTTTGGATCATAGATGATAAGGAGTATGTTATAGAAAGAATTAGGACTATCACCATTCTTCTTGAGATGATAAGTTGTACTCTCACAAAGGTTTTTTATGTTTCTAAATTGACAACAAATAATTTTGTCTATAAGTCAGCTCTTGAATCATAACGTTAAGGTGGTGTTCCTGATTAGGAATGGCACCAAATATTGTCTCCTCTCACAAGAAGGTAAGGTAATTGCTAAATATTTTCTAAAGTATCATTTATTTTCACTAGATGTAGTTTCATCCAATGTAGTTACTCTCTCTGCCTATACATTATAATCTATCTCCCTTTAATATTATTGATATGGGAACCTTTATGATGAATCCTTATATCATCTCAATTTAAAAGTAATAGTACGTGGTATTCCTCATCTTTTCTATTCTTTGCCTATATCCCCTAGATTCCTTATCGTAGAACAACATAGATTTTCATTCAAGCCGATTCCTTCTCATGCTAAGGATCATCTTGATGTGGTACATATTGATTTGTGTAGACCCTTACCTAATTATTTTCAAGGATTAAAGTACTTCCAATATTTCATTGATGATTTCTCTCGCAATACTTGGGTTTTATTTCTCAAGAATAAGAGTGAAGCAATTTTCTCATTTTAAGGTCTTCTACCAACTTGTTGTGACCCAGTTAGGGATGCCTCTTTATAGCCTCCACTCAGATCAAGGGTGTATTTTAAATCAAAGGAGTTTTTGGCATTCTTTAAGTAACACACTATCAAATAACACTTGAATGATCCCTATACACCCCAATAAAATTGAATTATAGATTGACACATTCATTCAATCATGGAGATGGCTCATTTCATGCTTTCCACATCAAAGTTAGAGGCACTATCTTGGGAAAATGTAGTCCAGATAACCATTTATCTTCTAAATAGGACACATATAAACATCTTTCAATACAAGACACCATAATAGGTATGGAGTGGTTATAAACCTTTGATCTCCCATATAAGATCATTTGGTTATACATCATATATGCATGTCCCTACTAAAAAGAGGAATAAGATTGAACTGAAGATACTATAGTACATACTATTGGGGTACAATACTACCTCAAAATCATATTGTCTCATATATCCTGAGGCATAAAATATTTATGAAAGTTGAGACATGGTTTTTGATGAGTCATCATTCGACTCATTGACATACAAAGAGGATTAAAATCCAACCACCTCTCATAAGTTGATTTCATAGTCAGATGATGATTATGATGAAGATGAGATACAAGGAAAATTATTAATTAATATTGAAAATTGGGAAGATAATTCTTCATCAAATAAGCATCAACATAGACATCCAAAATGAGTAGAAAGCACCATCAGGGACTCAAACCTAAAATCTATTATGTATACTTCATCAAGAGTTTAGACAAGAAGAAAAGTGATAAATGAGGTTAATATCACACTAATGAGTTATTTTTTAATAACACCAAACTAAAGATAGTTTGAGAGGCACTATCTCAACCTCAGTGGATGAAGGCCACAGATGCCAAATATGATTCCTTGATAAAAATTAAAATGTGGGAACTTGTATATCTACCTATAGGAAATAAATCCATTGGATGCAATTGGATTTTCCAAATAAAATATAAGGAAAATGGATCCATCGACAAATACAAAGAATAACTTGTTTAAAAGGGGTATGCTCAATAAGAAGGAATTGATTATGAGGAGACCTTTGTACCGATTGTAAAGATCAAAACCATTAGATTTTTTTGTGCATTGACAACACAAAAAGGGTGTAAGATTTAGAAGATGGATGTCAAAAGTAATTTTTTTCAATGGTGATCTCAAAGAAGAATTGTACATGACCTAGGTAAAAGGATTTATTAACAAATAACATCCACAAAAGGTATGTCATCTAATCAAGTCTCTTTATTAAATTAAGAAAGCATAAAGGGCATGGCACATTAAGATAGATGATCATATATTAAAACATGGATTCATTCAAATCCCCTCAGATTTAAATTTGTATATCAAGAAGCTAGGCATAGATATTATCATTCTTATTTTGTATGTGGATGATCTTGTGATCATAGGAAGCTTAGATGTTCTCATTGAAGAAATGAATAATGACTTACATAAATATTTTGAAATGATAGACTTGAGACTACTTCATTACTATATTGGCTTAGAGATATGGAAAAAGAAGAACTACATTTTTTTTTCACAGATGAAATATGCCAAGACACTATTTGAGAAATAAGAGATGACAAATTGTAAACCATTGTCAACTCCCATGGAGAAAGGTTTGAGACTTTATTGATTTTAGGTTTCACCTCAAGTAGATGGAATTCAATATAGGGAACTTGTTGGGAGTCTTATTTACTTGACATATACCAGACCATACATATGCTTTCTTGTCATCTATCTTTCAAGATTCATGCAGGAGCCAAATAAATGAAATTGATTTGAAACAAATCAAGTTTTGAGATATGTTTGAGGTACAAGAGATTATGGTCTAGAATACAAGAAGAACTCATTTTTATTCTTATAGGGTTATACAGACTTAGACAATGCATGATTTGTTGATGGCATGAAATCAACTTAATGATATATCTTGCATTTCAAATTTAGACTAATTTCATGGATTACTAAGAAGGAATATGAAATTATTATATCATCTTTAGAGGTAAAATATCATGCCACACAAGGAAGTATGTGAGAATTAATTTGGTTACGTCACATTTTGTATGACATAGAAATTCATGAAGATCAACCACCAATCCTTTTCCATGACAACCATGGTGTTTTGAAGCTTGTCAAGAATCTATTTTTTTATGAAATAACCAAATACATTAAGGTCCAATGTCATTACATTTTTGAACAAGTCTTGAAAGACCACTTTTAACTCTAATACTACCCAATAGATTTATAGATAATAGATATACTCACCAAGTCACTTAACAAGGTGAAAATTGATCTATTTTGGGGGTAAATTTGTAGAAACAAAGTAATAAAGAGGGGAATGTTAGCATAGTTTGAAATATATTGCATTGTTTTAAAGTAATAAATAACTTAGTTAATCTAAGCTTTGATGGTTACATAACTATAGTTGATGCAGTTGGTAACTATTCAAATATTTTTTTTATTATATATATTCACATTATCTATTAATGAATATACATCAAAAAAATTTGCTTGCTACAACGTGTAAAATTTTCTAAAAATATAAACATCTAAAAATAAGAGGGTTAATTAACTCTAGGTATTTTTTTTATTTATCTAACTTTTTTAATTTTACATGTCAACTCCAATTTTGAATTGAATTTTATTTAAATAATTTTATGTGATGCTTTTTACTCATTCATGAAAAAATAAATAGATATTAGTACTCAATAAATTCTAAAAAGATTAGAGTTATTGAAAATTTGATCTTCTAGTTTCTAATTTCATCACCACATTAGCCTAGAACCATTCGATTCAATTTTTTTTGAGGTACCACATGAGCCAAGATCCATCCAAATAATTTTTTGGGTAGGCACCACATAATTTTAGATGCCTCATGAGTAATAATATATATTACTAGGAGATGTATTATAAACTAAGTCCATGACATTGGTACTAAAAAGAATACATGGAAATTTTTTTGGGCCTTGTATATTAAGGCAACAAATTGTAGGTTAAAAATCACTAATCCTATGTGTTTAAGTGGAATAGATTTCAATTATTTTTTTGTGGGGACACCACACAATCCAAGATCCCTTATGTGCAAGAATATTTTCATTATTAAGATATGTACCATTATGTGAAATCCATAAAATCAATTCTAAAAAAAACACATGGAAAGTTTTGTTGGCCTTGTACCTTAAGGCAACAAGTTGTAGGCTCAAATAACAATAAGCCCAGGTGGTCCAATAGAGTGCATTTAGTTTCATATTTTTTGGATACATCACATGTGCCAAGAAACTTTCAATAAGTACAAGTAACTAGTAAAATGTGGGTTCAAATAACACCAAGTCTACATGGTCCACTATCATGAAAATAAACATCACTTCATCCTTTTTATTTATAAAATAGGGTGGTGTTTTTATTTCAAACATTTGGTTGTATTAATTCATGTGTAAATTACAAGTTATAATCAAAGGGTTATTGTAACATGGTGTAAAATATATAAATTGAGAGTTTAAATCCATGGTTTTAGGTAACCTAGCATAAACTCTAGGTTGCAGTACACTTTGTTCATTTATATAAATTCTCTGCAAAAAATTGTAACTCATGCATTATGTTTTGAGTGTTGTTTGAGAACTTAATTACTAGAATGGAATTTCATAAGGTCACTAAGCCTAGGTGTTCCAGTAGAGTAGCCAAATTCTTACTCATCACAAGAATATATTTCTCTTTCCTTGTGATCCAATGTGAAATAATCAAAGATCACATGAAACAAAAGACAATTCCATGTCACATATAATGTATCAATTAAATGGTCCAAGAATAATAAATAATTAACCATGGGCCTAATCCAAGGTGATGTTAGGTGAGACTTTGCATATGCATTGATGGATAATAGGATGTTTTTATCACTAGCATGAATTTTTTTTTAAGAAATTGCACATGATCTAAAGCAAAATGTTGTTAAAATACATTTGTGAATAATTTGAATATTTATGCACTCATTAGATACTAAATGCTTATATACATTTTTCACATATTTACCAATAACTAAAATCCATGGCATTAATGTTCAAAAGAGCATGTGAAAAACTTTGTGGACAATGTACATTAAGAAAACATGTTGTAGGGTCAAATAGCACTAGGTTGAGGTGGTCCAATGGGATAGCTTTAGATTCAATTTTTGTAGAGGCATCACATGAGCCAAGGACCTTTCAGTTTTTTTTTTTTTTTGAAGGCACCACACGAGCCAAGATCCATTCCATTTAAATTTTTTGGAGGCATTACAAAAGCCAAATAACGTAATGTACAAGAATAGCGACATTGCTCGGAAATGCATTATTATCTAAAATTTATGATATTAGTGATCAAATAACACATGTGGAAAATTTTGTAGGCCTCTAGATGTTCCAATTAGGTAGCTTTAGATTATTTTTTGTGAAAGTACCACATAACTAAAAATATTTAAATTCAATTATTTAAGAGGTACTCCACATGTCATGAGCTGATCCATAAATTTTTTGTGAAGGGACCATATAAACCAAGAGCTCTCATGTGCATGTGCAAGAATGTTTACTGGACATAAACCATTATCTCAAATCTCTAATATTAATTTTAAAAAGAACATGTGAAAAATTTTGTGGGCCTTATACTTTAAGGCAATAAGAAATTGTAGAATCAAATAACACCAAATCCATATGTGGTCCAGTTTTGTGGGCCTTATATTCGAATTTCAGGAAAACACCACATGAGCCAAGACCCTTTCAATTCAATTTTGTTTCGAGCATATATAATAATGTGTAGAATTCGCGTGTAAATTGTATGTCTGAATCAAAGTCAACGTGATCCAAAGCAAAAAAGCCACCTTATTTTGTTTTGTAAAGAAAAAAAGCCACCCTGTTTTGTTTTGTAATGAAAAAAAAGGACAAAGTGAAGTTGCTTTTACTTATAGTGGATCACGTTTCAAACATGTGAGCGTATTAATATTCTGTGGAATTCACATGTAAATTGTATGACAGAATCGAAGGTTTGCTGTAACCTGGTGTAAATGTAAATGTTTGGCTGCAGTACACTTCATTCATCTCTATAAATTCGCTGCAAACAATGCCAACTCATGCATTGTGATTTGAGTGTTGTTTGAGAACATAATTGCTAGAATGGAATTTCAGAAGGTCTCCAGTAGGGATGCAAGCAAAATATCGGATCAGTGGCGTTTGGCTTCTGTGGATGAAGTGAGAAGCAATCTTGAAGAGATTAAAAAGCAAAATATCCTTCAAACGTGGACCATCCTACGCCTTCTGGATGGATCCGTGGATGGCAGCGGCTATGGATATAACGTTGCTCAAGAATACAGGAATATGGGGGAAATGCTACTAGTTAAAACGAATACAGCAAGACCATCAGGTAAGTTAATCTCACTCATTTTAGAAAATAAATAAATAATAGGTTCTTCTGGATTTAATTGGGTAATAATCTTCTCTAATTGTTAATTGAATTTCTGCAGACGGTTCATTCAATCCAGAAATGTATTCTGGAGTTGAGTTGAACGCTAAAGGAAGAGAAGTCGCTCTGTTATTAACAGTCGACGATAAAATCACTGAAGTCGTATACTTTGTGTTATATAAGTTTAAGGAGGTTGAAGAGCGTCTGGCTGAGAAGGAAAGCTTGATCCTTAAGTCATTTTTGGAGGAATCTATGGAAATGGATATGAATTAAACTATAATTTATTAGTGCATACTACCCAAAAACAAATGGAAAACTATAAGTAGTAAAAAATAGCTTGAAAAAATTGTTGAGATGCATAGTTGGAGAGAAGCCCAAGCAATGGGACTTGGGTTTACCATAAGTTATGTTTGCATATAATAGTTTAGTGAATATATCAGTATGGAAATCACCATTTTGCATTGTTTATAGAGGAAATTCTAAAGGTGTTTTACATTTGATGTAGTCATTAATTATAGACTGGGTTAGTTTTGATACATAAACATTTTTAAAGTACATAAAATAGTTGTAAGTAGAAGTAAGCATAAAGTTATAGGGAAGAAATGAAAAATATAAGGTAGAAAAATTTATAACAAAAAGTCCAAAATTATTTGAATATTGATATTTGGTGATTGTATATTTTATAAAATAAACATTTCTTAAAGGAACATGCAACAGGTTGAAGAAGAATGATATGTACAGAATTGTGAATAAAATAGATGAAAATGTTTATGAAGTGAATTTACCATAGAATTTTCATATTTATATATTATTAAATGTTTCATATTTATATGGATTTAATATATAATATTATTAAGGGTAAGAAAGTTAATAATTAGATTGGAAACAATGGGTACCAAGGAAGAATAAATAAAAGATAACACAGGTTCTAGATAATAAGATAGTGAACACAAGACAAGGCAACTATAACATGTATTTGGTATAGTGTAAAGGACTAAAATGGGAGAAAACACTTGGGTTTAAGAATGTGAGTTGAATAATATTGACAATAATAAATGGTAGGAGTATTAATAGGTTAACTTATAAGATGAGAATTATTTTCAACTAGAGGAGGATAATGTGGACCCCTATCTTGTGGAGACCATAACTTTTGATCAGAGAACACATTTGCACTCCTTTTGAAAATAAATATCTTGGATAGGATAATGCATCCACAACCTATCGTTTACTCTTATAATTAATTAGTGTATTAAAATTAAATCTAATTTTATGCAAATTTAAAACCTAATATAGGAGGATAAATAAGACAACCTACTATAAAAATATAGTGATATACAAAATTTACAGAAATTGTAAATTACTAAAAAATTAAATATGGTTAGGGTTAGAGATGTTACACGAAATGTGAATGCAGTGATTTAATATTCATTATTAATGCAAATATATACTAATCCATTTTTTAAAAATATGGTAATAACCTATCAAGAATGGTGGTAACAACATTCTAAAATTGTGGTATTGGTGCAATTGATATGGTTACACCAAACAATCTAGAATAAAACGAACTATATGCTATATCTGATTATGCTAACATTCCCCCTTATTACATTATTTTTACAAACATCATATTATTAATAGTGGACTCCTCTTATTTCAAACATGGTAAAAAGGTTTTACACTCTCCGTATAGCCTGCTCACTTTTTAAGGTGGCATGCTATCTTTATGGCTTCATGGTCTTAATGGCACCTTGGTTTTTCCTTATAGGATTACCAAAAACCTAGAATTGACATGAGTACATATCTCTATTTTATACATTTTAGTAGTTTCTTAGATTTCCACAAATCCTTTTCTAAGAACCAAGCACTACATTAGTGCTTTTTCTTCCCAAAATGTTCTTCAACAGGAGTTATCAAACTGGAAAATAATGATCAGTAATTTTATTGAAAACTACACTACATAGTAAAAACACACCATACATAACATAAAACAAGCACACTAAAAAATGTCACCATATAAATGATGTAACCCCATCATAGGAAACTCACAAGAGGATGCCAATTGTCCTGCAGCCTCCATGTATCCTCCAGCCTCCAATAAGGTGCTACTACATGTTTCACAACAAGAGATGTGAAGTGAAGGTGACCTCGTCAACTAACTCTTCACTTTCATCAGTATCTGGTGGATCATCTACTTGAGAAACATTAGCTTTACTAGGCTTGAATTTCCCTTTGAGAACATCTTTTGCTCAAACAAAATAGTCCCATGCTGTATGACCTTACTTCTTGCAGTAGTGGCATTTATCTTTATTTTTTCAATATTGGACTTTTTATTTTGAGAATAAAGTGCATCCTCATGTTGAAAAATACCTTCATCTGATAAAAGTATCTTTTTGTCTTCTACCAGTAGTGCCACAATCATATCATCGAGAGATTGTGATGGTATTTGGCTAAGACTAAATATAATATTGCTATATTTTTATGGTAGACTATTGATTAGAATAGCTTTTTCATCGTGATCTTCGACATTAGTTTTTACCTGAGCAAATTGCCTAATAAGAGATATCAAATTGTTTATATGGTTGGATATAGTAATTACATCATCCATTTTGAAACTATATAATGACAATTTTAGTGAAAATTAGGCATTTATCACTTTTGCACCAAACAGGGTGTTGAGCGTATTCCAAATTTCATTGGATGAATTTTCTAAATCCACATGATGTAACTCAAAATCTAAAATCACAAGGCCAATAATATATTTTGCTTTATCATCTCTTGTTTTCCACTCAAATAATTTACTTTCATCAGTGGGTTGCTTCTCATCTCCATTTATGATACCACACAAAGTTTTATGCATCAATTGCATTTGTATTTTAACCTTCTATGTATGAAAGTTTAAAACAAAATATTTCTCTATGAGATTTGAATTTGCATTTTGAAACAAAGAGACAAATATCAATCTAATAAAATAAAATGAGAAAAGTACCAGGATCAAAATGTTGTGGAATGATGTAGCCTCCCAATATGTGTTAATTAATAGAATTAACAAAAGAAAAACGGTCTTCAAAATCTCCTTACTATATTATTGGTATTCATGACAGTAGTGATCTTTAGAAAAAAACACCTTGGCTATGTTATTTTGTACATATCACCAAATGCTTGGTCATATTTATCTACCATGATACTACACTGTTGTGATGTTGCACAGTTCACAAGTCTTCTAGGTTTGTATTGCATGGTCTTTTAGGTATTTACATCTTCAAGATACAAATGCTATAAGACTTCCATGTTTTTTTATATTACTAGCTGCATTTTCTTCCCGGGAATATTTTTGCTATGAATTGATTTCTTTTACCTTGCATCTCTTTTCTATGAATGGAGATGTAATCAAACTGTGGGATTTATCGGTCGTATTGTCTACACTTCAATATTTCTTAACCGTAGCTCATGATTTTCTAAATTATTGAATGGAATAATATTGTAGTATTATTTTCATACAACAAGATCTTGCAAAGCATAAAATTACACCAAACTGATGCAATCTTTGATCAATACAACAAAGATGTAGATTATGCTAACTCCAAGTTTATATAGACAAACCATTTTATCATTGATTAAGATAAATGTAAATGGTACAATTGATAAACTACACAGTACTCAATTCTATATTCATTCATAGGGGTTATAATATATATGAGATCCCCTTACAAATATCTTACGTATCCATCATGGGAATAATCTGACACTACTCTGATACCAAAATGTTACATGTAATGAGAATGTAGTGATTTAATACTCATTATCAATGCAAATATATACAAATCCACTTACCAAAATATGGTAACAACCTACTAGGAATGGTGGTAATAACATTCTAAAATTGTGATACTGACATAATTGAAATGGTTACACCAAATAGTCTAGAAATAATGTAAAATAACATGTACGCTATATCTGATTATGCTAACAAGAGAGATGTCATTCAAAATTGGTTTATCTCAATATTTTTTTTCATTCATTTAGTATGACTATTTGAAATTATTAATAAAAAAATATAATAAAACATTAGTTGAAAATAATGACTTGTTGTATCCTATGACAAGTGAAAAGTAGCTAGAAAGGGTTGTAGTGCATCATTATTTGATTATGCAGATTTTTCTATGTAGAGTGTGCATTAAATATATAATTATGTGTTTATTTGTGTCTATCTATATATTTCCTTTTTTTTTAGAGCCTTGGATCTATGGATTACCTACATAATAAAAACCCTAGCCTACAGAAGTACATAACATAAGAATAAATGAAAAAGGGGGAAGAATGGGAAAGTGTAGTACAACCAAGCTATAGTCATAACACCCATTATTGATTGAGTGTCTCCCGCATAGTCCAAGTGGCCTTCAAGCCAATGTAGTTCTCCCTTTGGCCAAGATCATGTGAATTCAACTAAAAACTTTTATTAGAATGATTGACAAATGATGTCCTCAACCTACGAAAAAATAATGTTAACTTGGCCAATGATTGTAGTAATGTAGTAAAATTTTAGTAGGGCTCTTTACTAAATTGATAAATAATTTTAAAATTTCCTATATAAGAGAGTACTAGATGGATTAGTTGGGGGATCAAAATTAGACTCTTTTTGTGCCTTTATATAATAATATTTAAATTATCTCTAACAACTAACCTATTGTTGTGTGCAGGAAATACATTAGGAAGCATGTAATTTTGAAAAACTAGCCTTTGGAGCATGGGATAAAAATCTGCACTAGTGGAAAAGTAAACAATGCACACCATTTTGCTTAGTGTGAACTTGTCTATAATGGATAAAGGCCTCTAAGTCTAAATTAAGTATGGAGTATATATTGATAAAGGATGAATAGAAATAAATTATGGATGTTTGTAAGATGTTCTCATTAATTTCAATAATTCGATGGCCTTCATATAGATAAATGATTATGCTAATGGCAAGTTAGCAAAGCAAGAAAAAGATGCCAAGGATAAGCATTGTCAAGAAGTTATTGACTAAATTTATGTTTTTACACCTTCCTTGTATATTTAGGCTACATTTCCATATAATTTGAATGCAATAAGTAACCATCTAAGTGTCCAAATTGCATTCTAGTATTTTACCAAAAAAATAGAATTTTAAAAATTAGACATATTTATAACCAAAAACAAAATTGACCTAAAATTCGTCCATTATAAGTGGAAACTTGTAGGCCCATCTGAACTTTCATGTAAAATTTTCTAAAAATAGAAACATCTAAAAATAACAGGGCCATTTAAGTCTAGGTATATTTTTAATTTATTTAGATTTTTTATTTTTTCATGTCAACTCCAATTTTAAATTAATTTTTATTTAAGTAATATTATTTTATGATTTTAATTCATTCATGTATAATCAATAAATATTAATAGTACTCAACAAATTTTGAGAAAATTGGGTCTATTAAAAATTTGCTTTTCTAGTTTCTAATTTCATCACCAAATGAGCCATGAACCTTTTGATTAAATTTTTTATTAGGTACCACATAAGACAAGAGCCATTCAAATAAAAAAAATTATGGCCACCACATAATTTAAAATCCATCATGAGAAATAATATAAACATTTTTATGAGATATATTATTATCTCAAATTGATGACATTAGTTCTCAAAATAATAGATGAAAAAGCTTGTGGGCCTTGTACCTTAAGTAAATAAGTTTTAGGTTTTAAAAACATTAATTACAGGTGTTCAAGTAAAATAAATTTGAACTAAATTTTTTTATAGACAGGACACAAATTAAAAATATTTCAATTAAATGCTTTTCGAGGCACCACACAAGACAACATCCATTCGATTACAAGATATCTACATTGTTAGGATATCTACCATTATCTCAAATACATAGCATTAATTCTAAAAATAACACATGGAAAATTTTGTCTGCCTTGTACCTTAAGGCAACAAGTTGTGGGCTCAAATAACATTAAACCTAGGTGGTCCAATAGAGTATCTTTAGTTTTACTTTTTTTGGAGAAACCGCATGATCCAAGAACCTTTTCATTCAATTTAATTAGAGGTACAAGTAAATAGTAAAAAGTGGGCTCAATTAACACTAATTCTATGTGGTCCACTATCATGAAAATCAACTTCACTTCATCCTTTTTATTTAGAAAATAGGGTGTTGTTTTTATTTCAAACATCTGTGCGTAATAATATTCTATGAAATTCATGTGTAAATTATACGTTATAATCAAAGGTTTATTATAACTTGGTTTAAAATGTGGAAATTGAGGGTCTGAATCCAAGGTTTTAAGTAATCTATCATGAATTTTAGGTTCTAATACACTTTTTTCATCTATATAAATTGTATGAAAATAATGGCACTTCATGCATTATGTTTTGAGTGTTGTTTGAGAACTTAGTTACTAAAATGAAATTTTATAAGGTCTCTAATCCTAGGTGTTCTAGTGGATTAGCCAAATTATTATTCATCATGATAATATTTATCTCTTTTCCCATGATATAAAGTGAAACAATCAAAGGGCACATGAAACAAACAATGATTCCATATCACATATGATATCAATTAAATGATCCAACAAAATTTAATACTTAACCATGGGCCTAAGCCTAGGTGATGTTAGGTGGGGATTCACATATGTATTGATGGCCAATAAAATGTTTTTGTCACTAGCATGACAAATTTTAAATAAATTACATACAATCTAAAGGAAAATATTGTTAAAATGCATTGTTGACTAATTTGAATGTTTATGCACTCATTAGATACTAATTATTTATATCTATTTTTCACATATTTTCCAATATCTAAAATCCATGAAAATAATGTTAAAAAAATCACACATGAAAAACATTTTGGGAAATGTACTTTAAAGCAACAAGTTTTAGGGTCAAATAGCATTAAGCCTGAGTGGTATTGTGGAGTAGCTTTAGAATCAATTTTTGTAGAGGCACCACATGAACCAAGGACCTTCCAATACAATTTTTTTTTAGGCACCACATGAGCCAAGAGCTATTCCATTTTATTTTTATGGAGGATCTACATGACTCAATATATCTAATGTGTAAGAATAACTACATTACTAGGAAATGCATTACTAACTATAATCCATGACATTGTGATCAAAAGAACACTTGTGAAACCTTTTGTGGGCCTATAGGAATTCCAATGAATTAGATTTATATTCATTTTTTGTGGAGGCACCACATGAGCTAAGAATATTTAAATTCAATTATTTTTTAGGTACCATACATGCCATGAGCTGATCCATTAATTTTTTGTGAAGGGACCACATAAGCCAAGAGCCCTTATGTTAAAGAATATTTACATTGTTAGTACATATACCATTATCTCAAATATATTATATTAATTTTAAAAATAACACCTTAATAATTTTGTGAGCCTTATATCTTAAATAAATAACAAATTGTAGATTCAAATAACACTAATCCCATAGGTGGTCCAATAGAATAGACTTATACTCAACTTTCATAAGGATAACTAGGTTTTATATTATTTTATGACATTTTTCAATCATTTGTCCAAAAAAAATGAATTGAAAGGTTCTTGGCTCATGGTGAGCTTCATCAACAAGCCAATATTGTCAATGATATTTTCATTGAATACCTAGGATCCCTACCTGACATCTTCGTGCTTGAGCTTTTAATTCTCTATTGGAGATTGGAGATGAGAA
This sequence comes from Torreya grandis, assembly GCA_037957365.1. NCBI lineage: Eukaryota > Viridiplantae > Streptophyta > Pinopsida > Cupressales > Taxaceae > Torreya > Torreya grandis. The sequence goes on from JARHVA010000068.1 coordinate 7,007,942, forward strand.
AGAGAAAGATTCCTTGGGAAAATATAAAGCTGCCATTCTATATTAAGTATGTGATATTCATTTTTTTTTTGTTAGCAACTAGTTGAGTAGACATCATTAGTGTGTTAATGTATGAGGAGATAAATAAAATAATAAATTTAGGATATTTATCTTTTTATAATTATCAGAGCATAGATCACTGAGTATTTATGCAAAGATAAAGAGGTCAAGCTTACATATAATGTTAGAGCTGATAGAAGGTCTCACCATCTGAGGGTAACATAGATTTTAGTGGTGGAGGAAAAATATGAAATAGTGTGTAGGTCAAAGACTAATCAGGTCATAAGTGTAAAAAATTTGGTCTTATGAATCCATTATCTCTTATGAGAACTAAGAAATGGTTTGAGCCCTACCATAAAGCACAATATATTTACTAAAATTGGCACAATGTTTGAAGTCTACAAGGTATTGTATTCTAAATTATGTATATTAGATAATGACCAATTTTTTGGAAATATTTTCTTCTTGGAGTGGTAATGACTTATAGTAAAGGGAAGTAATGAAAGATACTGGTGACATCTAAATATATTCATTACGGCTACCATGTCAAGAGCTTTTGACAGTTGTTAAAATGAAAAATTAACTCTTTAATATGAACTAATTTTTTTTGGATATAGTTTTATGATATTCTAAATATATAAGTGGCATTATCACCTTGCCATTATGTAAACCTAGTATTAATCCACATAGTTGGTGATTCAATGTTATATTTGTAAAACTTGTATATGTTAAGAGTTAACTAGTCATGCTATGAGGAGGCATACATATAGGCGGAAATAAGAGATTTAAAATAATTCCTTTCATATTAGTTAATGATGTTTTCTTACTCGTGACTAAAGGATAAAAGATGGAAAAGGTACAATTAAGTAAAATTAATTGTAAATTTTTAAAATTTAAATGTATTTTGAGGTTGTAATAGATAGTTAGAGTAGAAGATGCCAAGGATAGAAACCCAAAGAGGGGCTATGCAGGATGAAAGAAGAAGAGAAGTAGGAAAGCAAGGGGCATACGATAAAAGAGGAAACAAGTAGAGAAAGTGAACAAACTAGGTAGAGTATTAGGAAGACATCAAGTTTGTGTAAGATGAGTTAAAGGAAAATGAATTGATTTCCATACAAGATGGTCCAAAGTTACATAAAGGACCACCAAAGTAGCAAAAATAATATAAATTTGAGAAGGCAAAATGGTGGTGCCATATTTTCCACACCAATATGCATGACATTGATCACTTTTGGTATAATTCCTTGACTCAAGACATATCTATTCGAGAGGGCACATCTATTAGAGATAATTCATAGAAATCAAAAAGACATCCTCAATGATAGAAGCAACTAGGACATAATGTAGCAAAAAATTAACTATATCATGATGGTGCATCTGAAAAGTAAGTAATAGTAGAATAATATTATGATGCATATAATAACGTATTTCTTGTCTCCCAAACCTCATCACCAATGAGTAATATTTGGTTGATTGACTTAAGTACTAGTAAGTATATGACAAGATGCAAAGACATCATTGATTCATTGACTAATCATCCCACTAAAGATCATGTTTGGATCATATATGGTAAGGAGTATTCTATAGAAAGAATTTGGACTATCACCATTCCTCTTGAGATGAGAAGTTGTACTCTCACGAAGGTTTTGTATGTTTCTAAATTGACAACAAACCTTTTATCTATAAGTCAGCTCTTGAATCATAAGGTTAAGGTGGTGTTCTTGATTAGGAATGGCACCAAATGTAGTTTTATCCAATGTAGTTACTCTCTCTACCTATACATTATAATCTATTTCCCTCTAGTATTATTGATATGGGCACCTTTATGATGACTCCTTATATCATCTCAATTCAAAGGTAATAGTACGTGGTATTCCTCATCTTTTCTACTCTTTGCCTATATCCCATAGATGCCTTATGGTAAAAAAACTAGATTTTCATTTAAGCCAAGTCCCTCTCATGCTATGGATCATCTTGATGTGGTACATATTGATTTGTGTAGACCCTTGCCTAATTATTTTTAAGGATTAAAGTAATTTCAATTATTCATTGATGATTTCTCTCACAAGACTTGGGTTTTCTTTCTCAAGAATAAGAGTGAAGCAATTTGCTCATTTTAAGGTCTTCTACCAACTTGTTGTGACCTAGTTAGGAAGGACTCTTTGTATTCTCCACTCAAATCAAGGGTGGATTTCAAATCAAAGGAGTTTTTGGCATTCTTTAAGTGACACACTATCAAATAACACTTGAATGATCCATATACACCCCAATAAAATAAAATTATAGAGTGACACATTCATTCAATCATGAAGATGGCTCATTTCATGCTTTCCACATCAAATTTAGAGGCACCATCTTGGGAAAAAGTAGTCCAGATAACCATTTATCTTCTAAAAAATGCACATATAAACATATTTCAAGACAAGACACCATAATAGGTATAGAGTGGTTATAAACCTTTGATCTCCCATATAACAGTATTTGGTTGTACATCATATATGCATGAACCTACTAAAAAGAGGAAGAAGATTGAACTGAAGACACTATAGTACATACTATTGGGTTACAATACTACCTCAAAATCATATCATCTCATATATATTGAGGCATAAAATATTTATGAAATTTCAGACATGGTTTTTGATGAGTCACCATTTGAGTCATTGACATACATAGAGGATTAAAATCTAACCACCTCTCATAAGTTGATTTCATAGTCAGATGATGATTATGATGAAGATGAGATACAAGGAGAATTATTAATTAATATTGAAAATTGGGAAGATAATTCTTCATCAAATAAGCATCAACATAAACATCTAAAGTGAGTAGAAAGCACCATCAGGGACTCAAACCTAAAATCTATTATGTATACTTCATCAAGAGTTTAGACAAGAAGACAAGTGATAAATGAGGTTAATATCGCAATAATGAGTTTAGTTGTTAATAACACCAAACTAGAGATAGTTTGAGAGGCATTATCTCAACCTCAATGGATGAAGGCCATAGATGCCAAATATGATTCCTTGATAAAAAAATAGAATGTGGGAACTTTTATATTTTCCTAAAGGAAATAAATTCATTGGATGCAAGTGGATTTTCAAAATAAAATACAAGAAAAGTGGATCCATCGACAAATACAAAGAATAACTTGTTAAAAAGTGTTATGCTCAACAAGGAGGAATTGATTATGAGGAGACCTTTGTACCCATTGTAAATATCAAAACCATTATATTTGTTTGAGCATTGGCAACACAAAAAGTGTGTAAGCTTTAGAAGATGGATGTCAAAATGGTGATCTCAAGGAAGAAGTGTACATGACCTAGGTAGAAGGATTTATTAACAAACAACATCCACAAAAGGTATGTCATCTAATCAAGTCACTTTACTGACTTAAGAAAGCATAAATGGCATGGCACATTAAGATAAATGATCATATATTACAACATGGATTCATTCAAATCCCCTTAGATTCAAATTTGTATATCAAGAAGCTAGGCATAAACATTATCATTATTATTTTGTATGTGGATGATCTTATGATCATAGGAAGCTTAGATGATCTCATTGAAGAAATGAATAATGACTAACATAAATATTTTGACATGATAGGCTTGGAGCTACTTCATTACTACATTGGCTTAGAGATATGGAAAAAGACGAATTACATTTTTGTTTCACATATGAAATATGCCAAGACACTATTTGAGAAATAAGAGGTGATAAATTGTAAACCATTGTCAACTCCCATGAAGAAAGGTTTGCAACTTTATTTATTTTATGTTTCACCTCAAGTAGATGGAATTCAATACAAGTAATTTGTTGGGAGTCTTATTTACTTGACATATACCAGACCATACATATGCTTTCTTCTCATCTATCTTTCAAGATTCATGCAGGAGCCAAATAAATGAAATTGATTTGAAACAAATCAAGTTTTGAGATATGTCTAAGGTACAAGATATTATGGTCTAGAATACAAAAATAACTCACATTTATTATTATAGGGTTATACAGACTCAGACAATGTAAGATTTGTTGATGATAGGAAATTAACTTAATGATATATCTCTCATCTCAAATTTAGACTAATTTCATGGATTATTAAGGAATAAGTAATCATTCTCTCATATATAGAGGCAAAATATCATGTCACACAAGGAGCTATGTATGAAGTATCTTTTTTATGTCACATTTTGTATGACATATAAATTCCTGAAGATCAACTACCAATCCTTTTCCATGACAACCATGGTGTTTTGAAGCTTTTCAAGAATTTATTTTTTTATGAAAAAACCAAACACATTGAGGTCCAATGTCATTACATTTGAGAACAAGTCTTGAAACACCACTTTCAACTCCAATACTACCCAATAGATTTACATATAATATATATACTCACCAAGTCACCTAACATGGTGAAAATTGAACTATTTTGGGGGTAAATTTGTAAAAACAATGTAATAAAGAGGGCAATGTTAGCATAGTTTGAAATATATTTCATTGTTTTAAAATAATAAATAACTTAGTTAATCTAAGGTTTGATGGTTGCATAGCTATAGTTGATGCAATTGGTAATTATTCAACTATTTTTGTATTATATATATTCACATTCTCTATTAATGAATATATATCAAAAAAAATTGCTTGCTAAAATGTGTAAAAGTTTCTAAAAATATAAACATCGAAAAATAAAAGGGTTAATTAACTCTAGGTATATTTTTTATTTTTCTAAATTTTAATTTTGCATGTCAATTCCAATTTTGAATTGAGTTTTAGTTAAATAATATTATGTGATGTTTTTATTTCATTCATGAAAAAATCAATAGATATTAGTACTCAATAAATTCTTAGAAAATTGGAGCTAATGAAAATTTGATCTTATAGTTTCTAATTTCATCACCATATTAGCCTAGAACCATTCGATCCATCTTTTCTAAGGTACCGCATGAACCAAGATCCATTTGAATAATTTTTTGGGTAGGCACCATATAATTTCCGATGCCTCATGAACAATAATATATATTATTAGGAGATGTATTATAAACTAAATCCATGACATTGGTACTCAAAAGAACACGTGGAATTTTTCTTGGGCCTTATACATTAAGTTAACAAATTGTAGGTTAAAGAACACTAATCCTAAGTGTTCAAGTAGAATAGATTTAAATTATCTTTTTTGGAGACACCACACAATCCAAGATCCCTTATGTGCAAGAATATTTTCATTATTAAGATATGTACCATTATGTGAAATCCATAAAATCAATTCTACAAAGAACACATGGAAATTTTTGTCGACCTTGTACCTTAAGGCAACAAGTTGTAGGCTCAAATAAACATAAGCCCAAGTGGTCCAATAGAGTGTATTTAGTTTCAATTTTTTTTGGAGACACCACATGTGCCAAAAAACTTTCAATAAGTACATGTAACTAGTAAAAAGTGGGTTCGAATAACACCAAGTCTACGTGGTCCACTATCATGAAATTAAACTTCACTTCATCCTTTTTATTTATAAAATAGGGTGGTGTTTTGCTTTCAAACATTTGAGAGTATCAATATTATGTGGAATTCATGTGTAAATTTCAAGTTATATTCAAAGGGTTATTGTAACATGGTGTAAAATATGTAAATTGAGGATTTAAATCCATGGTTCTAGGTAACCTAGCATAAATGTTAGGTTATATTACACTTCTTTCATCTATATAAATTATCTACAAATAATCCTAACTTGTGCATTGTGTTTTGAGTGTTGTTTGGGAACTTAATTACTAGAGTGGAATTTTAGAAGGTCGTTAAGCCTAGGTGTTCCAGTGGAGTAGCCCAATTATTACTTATCACAAGAATATATTTCTCTTTTCTTGCGATCCAGTGTGAAATAATAAAAGGGCACATGAAACAAAACACAATTCCATGTCACATATAATGTATCAATTAAATGGTCCAAGAAAAATTGATAATTAACCATGGGCCTAATCCAAGGTGATGTTAGCTGAGGTTTTGCATACACATTGATGGATAATAGGATGTTTTTATCACTAGCATGGATTTTTTTTAAGAAATTGCACATGATCTAAATCAAAATGTTGTTAAAATACATTTGTGAATAATTTGAATATTTATGCACTCATTAGATACTAAACGCTTATCTTAAAAATAATTGATTTTTTTAAATTCATGGAAACCTTGGCCCCACCAAAACTTGGAAAATCCTTTTAATTTTAAAGTAATAAAATAATTAATTAATTTACTTTGTGTCTTTACATGTCGTATGTGTGTGTGTGTGTGTGTGTGTGTAGAGAGAGAGAGAGAGAGAGAGAGAGAGAGAGAGAGAGAGAGAGAGAGACAAACACACACACACACACACACACACACACACATTTTAAAATTAAATAAAAGTATATAAATGTCAATTAATGCATGTAAATATGTAATTAAGTTTCTAGATGAGTTGGTGAACCTTATTTTACTAAAACTTACAACTAAGAATATTTCAAGTTAGAAACCTCTTTAAAACTTTTTTTTGATCTTTTTTATTGTCTTGGGAAAGTTAATTACAAATTAAATTAATTTTAATATTATTTTTTGGTTTATGTGCTATGTTTCACTTGTTCAAAACTCTTGTTAACCTGTCAACTTTGTTTTGACATTTATATTAACCACAATTTAGATAAACATAATTATGTAACCAGTTAATCCTTAAGTTTTGGAACCTTTCAAATGCATCTACGTAATCTATTTTATATTTTAAAACCTCTTATTATTAATTGTATAACTTTTTAATAATAGTTTTTACGTGGTTATTCTGAGTGTGACTCTTTTGACACATATATTAGTGCAATTCCACTTCAATTTTTTACTTTCTCTAGAATCTAAATTATATAATTAAGTATAGTTACATGTGTAATTCATATTTTTTTAAAATAGATCAAAAACTCATTAAAAATATTTTGTCTAAAATAGTTGTGTTTATATTAGTATAATTTTATGATACTTGCAACACCTTATTTTGTTTTAATATTTTGTAATTTTATTTTTTTATCTAGCATTAAATTTATCAATTATTATGTTTTTACACTTAAAATATACTTTTTACTTTCAAATAAAGTTAAAATTCATAGTAAAAATATTTATTTTCAGCATTTGGTACCTATAATGTTTAAAGGGAAGGTATGATTTCACTTCATTTTACTTTAGATAAATCCTAAATGCTTAATATAAGTAACTATAATATTTATAAAATTCATTTTAAATTTAAATTCATGGCCTAGAAGTTATAGAATATTATTTTTGGGATTGAAAAAACATCGTCTAGATGACATGTGACCCCTAAGCTTACCAATGCATTATAATAAAAATCATAGGAAATTATGTCTATTATCTTACATATTATTAAGGATGAATTCTTTCTCCACATTGGTAATCATGAATCTCCTAGTGAAACTTAGAAACCCTTAAATCCATGCATGAAGGCACTGGTCTCTAAAATTATTAAGTTAATCTTTGAATTGCTAACTACACCTATGAAATGTGATGAAAAAGTTGTGAATGTTCTTGCTAAAATTAAAAATATTATAGCTCAGTGATTTGATTGTAATTATAATTTGATTAAGATAAATTAATTTATTTTATCACTCAATTAAATATTCATGAAAATTTTAAAAAAATTATTTCAATATTTAATTTTGATTATCAAACTGAGCAAGATATCCTTGACCTTACCACCCTGTCTACTCTTCTAATTCAATAAGAGCAAGTTGTGACCAATTTTGATTATAAAGATAATGCCACTTAGGAACTTTTCATCTTAAATAATATTTCTAATAATAATAAAAACTATAAATCTAACTTTAATTTTTATGATGGCAAAAATGAGAACAATGAATCTGGTAATAAGAACCATAAACTCAAGTTTAATGAAAATTGTAACCTTTGTGGTAAGTTTGGTCATAGAAGGGAAACCTACTATAAAAATAAAGATATAATTAATAATAAATCTTTTTAAAATAAACAATAAAAAATATAAATAAAATAAATAGAAGAATCAAAACCCTAATTAGAATAATAACTAGGATCAGAATGTTATTACTTTATAAACTACTTTTTTTTTGCTTCAAATGAAAATGAATGAATTTTAGATAGCGGTGCATCACACCATATAAATTTTTATCTACTATTTTGTGTGATTCTAGAGACACCTCTGAAATTAGGAGATAATTATTTCTTATAAGCAACTAAACAATGAAAAACTATTTTTTTCAAATATTGTTATAAATGATGTTTTGTATGTACTTAAGCTTAAAAAGAATTTGTTGTCTTACTCATAACTTAATAATGATAATTTTATTGTATAATTGCTTAAAGGTAACTAGTCCATTAGAAAGCCATCTAGGTCTTTAATTATTGAAGGGGTTCAAAAGAATAATTTATACATTTTCTTTCCTTTTTCTGCGTATTTTCTTTCATCACATAGTAAATATGAATCTCAATTATGGCATAAAAATTAGGTCATGTTAATTTTATAATTTTACATGATATACTTGCTTATAATCTTGTTGTTGTAGTTTATTATATACCTTCTCATCATGAAACTTGTGAGGGTTGATTATTATTTTTTCAAATATTGTTATAAATGATGTTTTCTATGTACTTAATCTTAAAAAGAACTTGTTATATTATTCATAACTTAATAATGATAATTTTATTGTAGCATTACTTAAAGGTAACTATTCCATTAGAAATCCATCTAGGTCTTTAATTATTGAAGGGGTTTAAAAGAATAATTTATACATTTTCTTTCCTTTTTTTGCATGTTTTCTTTCATCACATAGTAAAAATGAATCTCAATTATGGCATAAAAAATTATGTCATGTTAAAAGTTTACATGATATACTTTCTTATAATCTTGTTGTTGTACTTTATTCTATACCTTCTCATCATGAAACTTGTGAGGGTTGATTACATGGTAAGTAACATACTAACCCCTTTCACAAGAATCATGATGAAAATACCTCACATCCTTTATAATTGATTTATAGTGATGTTGTAGGAACTCTTAAAAATATATCTCTTAATATTTATTTATACAGTATTATTTTTATTGATGATTACATTAAAAGTATTTAGTCATATTTCATTAAAATAAAATTAGATGTATTGTCTAAATTCAAAGAATTTAAATATATGTTTAAAAAGTATATGTTTTTGATATTAAGAGATTAAGAATTGATAATGGTGGTGAATATGTTAGTAAAGAGTTTGATTCTTTTTGTATTAACTATGGTACTTAAAGAAAATTAACAACTCCTTATTTCCTGCAACAAACTAGTATTACTGAAAGGAAAAATCGCACCATTATTGAGATGAAAAGAACAACATTACATTATACAAATATTTCTCATGGTTCTTATGGGCCGAAGCCATGAATACTACTATGCATATTCTGAATAGAATCCTTGCTTAATATTTACATTTTTCTACATAAAAAAAAATGCATGTATGCTCATAACATTTGATTTGATTTGATAAAAAAAAAATTGTTGTTACTTTAGAGATACTAACTTTATTGATAGTGTCTCATTTACATTGTATATATTAGTAAAATGATTTAGTTTAACTCTTTAAAACATTTAATATAATTATATTTTAATAAATATATTTATCTTAGATGAAAAAATAAAAAATATATATAAATATTATGTTTATTTTCAATTTTTATGAGTTAGCATGGAAATACATTATATGTAAAACATCACGCTTAATTTGACAAAATTATCATATTTAGTTATAGGATTTGGTAAAAATATCATGCATAGTTAGTTTATATCATTTATGTGTTAATGCTTTCTTTTGATTATTGAGACAATTTCATACTAATATGCTTAGATACTCTCATTTGATTGTTTTATCATTTAATTGTTTATGCTAACATTCTTATACGCTTCATTTGGTAATAAGATATGTTATGAAATGTGAAGTGTAGATGAAGTTTATATTATTATATCTTCATTATTTACTTTACTAATCATTTTATTCATACATATCTGAACATATTTAATTCAATCTTATATATGTTTGATTGGATGATGGCATTTTCATGCTAAAACTATACACATTTGATGTATGAGAGGTTATTCCTCAATCTTTTGTTGAAGCATATTAAATTTGTAAAGTTTTTTATAAGACTCAAATAATAAAATGAGTTATTGCCAATAGGATATCTAATATTTGGCTAAACTCAATATCATATTATTAGTAAATTATTGTATGCACATTGCTTGATAGTTGGGGACACTCATATTGTTAATATTGGAGACATATAATAATGAATTGCATAAAATAACTTATTGATGATGAGATGATGGTAAGAATATACACATTGTCTATTATTATGGAATTTAAGTCAGCCCAATAAAGTCATGGAAAAATAATTAATATAAAAATAAATTTAACATTATACAAAACTACAAGATCACCAGGGATCACATTGCATACTAACTACTTATATTAAGTGAAAACTTCATTTGTTATAAATATGAGTAAAAAGGATAGTAATTTTTACATGTGAGTGAGACATGGAAATTGTAAACTAAGGAATAAATAGTAATGAACAAATGGTCACTATGAGGAAAAGAGATTTATAAATATATATTAAGGTCATCTTAGTTTATGGATGGTTAAGATTTAGTGATGAAAATCTTTCGGTTTGTCAATGGATAGGTTTGAGTGAATGCTAAGAGAAAATTCTATGTGACAATTTATGGAAATTAAATTGTTAAAAGAAGAAAGACACATTGTGTTAAAATTAATGGTATATCTTTGGTGAAATAATAGATTATGAAATTAATATGTAGTTCTAATATTAAATAGGACATAGGGCCACTTAGCTTTGGCTACTGGGAATATATTAAAAAAATTGAGATAAAATTCATTGAATAGATTGTGTAGTGATTGAAGTGTCACAACTTGTATAAGGTAATTTTAATTATTTTTTTGAATCCTTTTTTTCATTATATTAGTTTAAATTCCTTTTGTTTTAGATGTTTTCACTTATTTCTTTTACATTTTTTGGTTAGGATGTAGCTTATTTATAAGATCTATAGATTTTGTATTAATGAAAAATATTTTTCTTTGATTATTTACATTTCATGATACACCTACTTTATAGCCTATTTTTACATTATAATTATCTTTGTATTATGTTTTCCATCCTATATGATATAATTATGTGTGTTAGAGAAAAAATAATAACATAAATTTGCATTTAGAAGTACATTTATGTCCACTAAAACCATGATTACTCTGCTATGTAGTATAGAGGCCTCTTCTAAGGTGATAGGAAAGGTGGATAAAGTAAAAATACCAATGTAATATTTGTTTTTACTAGGTGAATTTGTCTCTTTTATATACATGCTTATTTCTTATTAAACATGTGATAAAATTCTATTTAACCACATGGTCTTATCTCTAAGAGTTGTGGTTTGGGGACCCCATTATATGTGACATTATTGAGGCATTTGAATTTCATATTATATCTTTATGCCATTGGGAATATAAATATTTTGAAGGATTTGATTACAATTTATTAGTTTTGTTTTATATTTCTCCTCTTTATTTTCACTTTGATCCTACTATTTTTTGTTGAATATACCGATATATGATGTTTCCTTATTTTCTTCATTGGCTATAGTTAAATCATAATAATGAGTAAAAATAAAATTATGCTATTAATTTATAAATAAATTATTGGGGTGAAATTCAATAGGTAGTTTAGTAAGATCTTAACATAGTAGTCAAGGGATTTTTCACTTCATCCTTATTGATAATTTATACTTATCATAAAGGTAGTTATGTGTAACATGGTACAAAAACATCTCCTTATATGGTATCTTTTTATAATCAAGCTAAAATCATAAAATGAGAAAGAAAACTTATAGTGTTAGGCTGCATGTGTTTTGGTTCCTATTTTAGTTTCAATATATTTAAGGAGAATCTTAAAACAATGTTAGTTTTATTTTTATTGGTGGAAGAGTTAAATTTTGAAGTTTAATATGTTGTCATTAATTTATTGAATTATCTAATATAATATGGCATTCTTAGGATAAAAAATAAATATTTTCCATTTATTAAGAAATTAGAAATCACTATGAATGTTTTTTAGTAATGTTTCTTTTTCAAGCTAAATATACATGTTTAAGTATTGAAATAATCTGGAGTAATAAATTTCATTTCAAAATTGTAATTTTCACTAACAATAATAATTTTATTTGATCCTCATCAACTTCATATTCTACATCTTTTTTCTCTATAAATATATTTTTAACATATCTTTCAGTTTAACATATTGCATTAACATCAATAAGATCTACCTATTCTTGGCCTTATTTTTGTAATCTCAAAACACATATATAATTTATATTATATTTAGTTTAATTGTGACCCCAAACCTCAATTTTTATGATAAAGTTAATTATATAATTTTTTATTTTCTTAGAAGTATGAAAAGAATCAAAAGCTAATGGAATATATGCATAATAATTGTGGATTGATCTATATGTTACAGCTCAATGAACTACCTTGTACAGTTATTTTCAGATGTACATTTGTATTTTTAATATAATAGGATTTCAAAATTATGTCTATTAGTATGGTTATTAGGTAACAACTACTCTTGATTGTGTATAAGCAACCAATTCTTAGCACATATCTATGAAGTAATAGGAAGGATCATTGGGAATGCCAATTGATACATAAAACACAATGTTAACAATATCATTAACAAACCCAAATGGAATATTTATATCATGGATGCTAAGAATGTGTCCATGCACACACACATTATGTGTGTGTAAGAGGAGGATTTTCATTGTAGATCCATTCAATTCATAAACCATCCCATAATTAATCTTCAATTAAATCAATAATTTAGAAAAATAATCTACATGACATAATTCCTTAGGTAGAATCAAATAATTTAAGTATATCATAAACCATCCAAAGAATAGGAATGTGAGCATAGTGTTTATAAAAAAAAGAAAACACATTGTAACTCACTAAATAGAAGCCATTAGGATAGGTCATGGGAGTAGTGTAATGCAGCAAATCTTCGATGGGATCAATTGTGAACTTAATAAAATTAGTCTTCCTAAATTTAATGCAAGAAGAATGGATCGCTGGTACAAGAAGATGTTTTGGGCTGAAAGATTTATCTAACAGTAGTAAGGCAATATTGCCTATTTTCCAATTGATTGATTAAACATCCCTGTGGTAAGCTTATAAAAAATGGATGAATAAATTGGGTGTGTCAATCCTCACTTTGTAGATATTTGAGGATGTATTATAAGGAAATTATATTTCAAATACATACTTTACTAAGAGGATCAATGTATTTCATTATCTTTGTTAAAAATATATGAATTTAGAATAATAGGATTTACATTTATTAAGTATGTGGTATGCATCGAGGGTGAAGTGACTAAGGTTAACTAATATGACAATGGGATTTCAACTACCATTGGAACTCTATTGTGAACTTCTGAACCCACTATTATGATTAAGGCCATTAGAAAGACATCATCAGTTGAGCATGAGGTTAAGATAATCAAATATAATGAGTTAAAATAAGTTCAAAAGGATGTCCAAGATAATGGAATCAGTCCCTATCTACATGGTGGTTCTCAACTTCACAATACATAGCATCAAAAACATGTCTGATGTGATAAAAAATATGAAGGATGTTGAGATAAAAAAAAATTAAAACTTGAACCTTAATGGCCATGGTTGACAAACCATAGTAAGAAATGTGAAATTTAGTGAATAAAAGAGAATAGACTAGGAATAATTTAACTAAGATAAGGTTGCATGAATCAACCACTGTTGAGTGCCTTATTTGTGGAGGGACATACTATGTGTGAGAGTGTACATATCATTCATAACCATAATTAGATCAAGATCAATATAGTAGTAAAAAATATGATATTCCTAACCACTAATTTGAAACAATAGTTTAAAGTTACCATGATGAACACCAAACCACAGTGGTTAAGACTACATTTAATATTGGTTCCATTATTATATCTATATTAATAGACCAAGGTGATAATATTTTTATTATTTCACCTATGATTTTAGAAAAGGAATTTCTTTGCAATAATCTATTTTCTTGGTATTAATGTATTGACACTCATGCTTGGGAATCATTATAACTAAATTAACATTTTAATGCACTTCTCTAGGATAATATGATGTGGTAAATGGAATGGAATTGTTCAATAACCATAAGATAGTGATGAATATATTTGAAAAAAAAGAAGTATGTTTGGTTGACGATGGTCAGCCCACAAGGATTTAATGGATTAAAACACCCATTTCATCAAGATTTAGCAAAACCATGCATCTTAAGCGATCAATACCCAAAAAAATAAACTCTCAAATTTATGTTATCAACATTTTTATAGGATGGTGATAGACCATATTTGAGTTATTACATGCCATTTATTAAGCATGTGGTTACATATCATT
>JARHVA010000068.1:7027500-7057500 GCA_037957365.1 Torreya grandis
ATACATTATATGTGACATGGAATTGTGTTTTGTTTCATGTGCCCTTTGATTATTTCACATTGGATTGCAAGAAAAGAGAAATATATTCTTGTGATGAGTAAGAATTTGTCTACTCCATTGGAACACCTAGGCTTAGTGACCTTCTGAAATTCCATTCTAGTAATTAAGTTCTCAAACAACACTCAAAACACAATGCATGAGTTATGATTGTTTGCAGATAATTTATATAGATGAACGAAGTGTACTGCAACCTAGCATTTATGATAGGTTACCTAAAACCATGGATTTTAACCCTCAATTTACATATTTTACACCATGTTACAATAATCCTTTGATTATAACTTGTAATTTACACATGAATTAATACAATCAAATCTTTGAAAGCAAAACACCACCCTATTTTATAAATAAAAAGGATGAAGTGAAGTTTATTTTCATGATAGTGGACCATGTAGACTTGGTGTTATTTGAACCCATGTTTTAGTAGTTACATGTAATTATTGAAATTTTCTTGGCACATGTGGTGTCTCAAAAAAAAATGAAACTAAATTCACTCTATTGGACCACCTGGGCTTATTGTTATTTAAGCCTACAACTTGTTGCCTTGAGGTACAAGGCCAACAAAACTTTCCATTTGTTCTTTTTAGAATTGATTTTATAGATTTCACATAATGGTACATATCTTAATAATGAAAATATTCTTGTACATAAGGGATCTTGGATTGTGGGGTGTCCTCACAAAAAAATTATTTAAATCTATTCCACTTAAACACTTAGGATTAGTGTTTTTTAACCTACAATTTATTGCCTTAATATACAAGGCCCAAAACAATTTCCATGTGTTCCTTTGAGTACCAATGTCATGGATTTAGTTTATGATACATCTATTAGTAATATATATTATTGCTCATGAGTCATCTAAAATTATGTGGTGCCTATCCAAAAAATTATTCGAATGGATCTTGGCTCATGTGGTACCTCAAAAAATAATGAATCAAATGGTTCTAGGCTAATGTGGTGATGAAATTAGAATCTATAAGATTAAATTTTCAATAGCCCTAATTTTATTAGAATTCATTGAGTACTAATATCTATTGATTTTTTCATGAATGAGTTAAAAGAATCAAACAAAATTATTTAAATAAAACTCAATTCAAAATTGGAATTGACATGTAAAATTCAAAAAGTTAGATAAATAAAAAATATACCTAGAGTTAATTAACCCTCTTATTTTTAGATGTTTATAGTTTTAGAAGATCTTGCACGTATCAAGTAAAATGTTTTGATGTATATTCATTAATAGAGAATGTGAATATATATAATACAAAAATAGTTGAATAGTTACCAACTGCATCAACTGTAGTTACGTAACCATCAAACCTTAGATTAAATAAGTTATTTATTATTTTAAAACAATGCAATATATTTCAAAATACACTAACATTCCCCTCTTTATTAAATTGTTTTTACAAATTTACCCCCTAAATAGATCAATTTTCACCTTGTTAAGTGACTTGGTGAGTATATCTATTATTTGTAAATCTATTGGGTAGTATTAGAGTTGAAAGTTGTGTTTCAAGACTTGTTCTCAAATGCAATGACATTGAACCTCAATGTGTTTGGTTATTTCATAAAAAAATAGATTCTTAACAAGCTTCAAAACACCATGGTTATCATGGAAAAGGATTGGGGGTTGATCTTTAGAAATATCTATGTAATACAAAATGTGACATAACTAAATTACTTCTCACATACTTCCTTGTGTGACATGATCTTTTACCTCTATATATGATAGAATAATTGCATATTCCTTCTTAATAATACATGAAATTAGTCTAAATTTGAGATGAAAGATATATCATTAAGCTGATTTCATGTCATCAACAAATCATGCATTATCCAAGTCTGTATAACCCTATAAGAATAAATGTGAGTTCTTCTTGTATTCTAGACCATAATCTCTTGTACATCAGACATATCTCAAAACTCACTTTATTTCAACCTAATGACATTTATTTATATCCTATATAAATATCAAAAGATATATGACAACAAACATATGTTTGGTCTTGTATATGTCAAGTAGATAAGACTCCCAACAAGTTGCCTGTATTGAGTTCCGTCTACTTGAGGTGAAACTTGAAATCAATAAAGTTGTAAACCTTTCTCCATGGTAGTTTAGAATGGTTTATAATTTGTCATATCATATTTCTCAACTAGTGCCTTCGCATATTTCATCTGTGAGATAAGAATTTAATTCTTCTTTTGCCATATCTCCAAGCCAATATAGTAATGAAGTAGCCCCGAGTCTATCATGTTGAAGGATTTATTCAAGTCATTTTTTAGTTCTTTAATGAGATCATCTGAGATGCCTGTGATCATAAGATCATCCATATACAGAAAAAGTATTATAATATCTATTCCTACCTTCTTTATATACAAATTATCTTAAAATGTAGTGCAGTACAATGATTTGACATTGAAACTTAAATAAACATATAATATATAAAACATAATATGATTGATAATATTTATTATAATAATAATTTTGAACAATATTACAATTATCCTTTTCATCATCCACCTCACCCATAACATCAATCTCCTTTCCTTAAAATATACTAAATTAATATAAAAACATAAAACTGCATCTATTATATTGGAAGGGAGGACTAGGAGATCAATAGTGGTAGCCTAAATCTTGCTTAATCTTAAGGATAAATCATTCCTCTTATCAGGGCACTCTTCAACTTGCTTAAAATTATATAACACAAAGTATATGATTTCAGTGATTTTATCATCAAATTTTAATAATAGAGTGACTTCTCTTATTTTAGCATTGAACTCAAGTCCAACATACATTTCTAGATTGAATGAATTGTCTGCTATAAAATCAATTAACAACATTCTACTTTTGATCATATGTAATTTCTTAAAATTTTCTCATGCTAATGATAAAAACTTCATATTTTCCATTAATGCATATGCAAATCTTTGCCTAACATCACCTTGGATTAGGCCCATGTTTAAGTATTAATCTCTCTTGGACCATTTAATTGATAAATTAGATGTGATATGAAATTGTGCTTTGTTTCATGTGCCCTTTGATTATTTAACATTGGATCATAGGAAAAGAGATATATATTTTTGTGATAAATAAGAATTTGGATACTCGACTAGAAAACTTAGGCTTAGATACCTTCTAAAATTCCATTCTAGTAATTAAGTTCTCAAACAACACTCAAAACACAATGCATGAGTTAAAATTATTTGTAGAGAATTTATATAGATGAATAAAGTGTTCTACAACCTAGAATTTGAGCTAGGTTACCTAAAACCTTGGATTCAAACCCTCAATTTCCACATTTTACACCATGTTACAACAAAATATGTGATTATAACCTGTAATTTACACATGAATTTCACATAATATTAATACGCTCAAATGTTTGAAAAAAAAATACCACCCTATTTTCTAAATAAAAAGGATGAAGTGAAGTTTATTTTCATGATAGTGGACCATGTAGACTTGGTGTTATTTGAACCTGCTTATTATTAGTTACTTGTACCTATCAAAAGGTTCTTATCATATGTTATTTCTCCACAAAAAAATTAAAACTAAAAGCACTCTATTAGACCACTTGGGATTAGTATTATTTGAGCCTATAACTTATTGCCTTAAGGTAAAAGTCTGAGAAAATTTTCCATGTGTTATTTTTAGAATTAATTTTATGAATTTTAGATAATGGTACACATCCTAACAATTATGACATTCCTTCACATAAGGGATCTTGGATTATGTGATCCCTTTAAAAGAAAATTAATCCAATGTCTCTTGGCTTGTGTGGTACCTCCAAATAAGTTAAATTGAAATATTTTCAGCTCATGTGATGTCTCCACAAAAAAAAATTAAATCTATTCCACTTGAACACCTAGGATTAGTGTTTTTTAAACCTTCAATTTTTTTCCTTAAGGTACAAGGCCCACAAAATTTTCCACATGTTCTTTTGAACACTAATGTCATGTGTTCAAATAATAATGCATATCCTATATATATATATATATATATATATATATATATATATATATAATTGCTCATGAGGGATCTTGAATTATGTATCACCTCCACAGAACATTGTTTGTAAGAACTTGGCTCATGTGGTACCTTGGAAAAAAATGAATCAAATGGTTCTTGGCTCATCTGGTGATGAAATTAGAAAATAGAAATTCAAATTTTTAGTAGCTCCAATTTTATTAGAATTTGAGTACTAATATCTATAGATTTTTTTATGAATGAATTAAAATCATCACATAAAATTATTTAAATAAAACTCAATTCAAAATAGGAGTTGGCATGTAAAATTAAAAAAGATAAATAAATCAAAAATATATGTAGAGTTAATTGACCCTATTATTTTTAGATGCTTCTATGTTTAGAAACATTTACATGTAAGCTCAGATGGGCCTAAAAATATCCTCTTATGCCATACACACCAAATTCACTATAATGGATGAATTTCAACTCAATTTTAATTTCATTTTCAAATATATCTAGTTTTTAAAATTTTAAAATTATTAAAAAATACTAGAATGCAATTTTGGATCCTTATATGGTCACTTATCACCTTCAAACTATATGGAAATGTAGCACAAATTTCTAAGGCAAGTGTAAAAACTAAAATTTGATCAATAAATTCTTGACAATGACTTAAGGTATTTTTTAAGGAATGAGAATTTTTTGGAAGTGTATAATTGTAGGAAAATATTTTAATATTAAATTATATGGAACATAAGTGTGATAGGAAAAATTTAAGGAATAACATAGAATCTACTAGTAATTAATGATTTTTTTTCAAATCTAATAATTTTAAGGATATTTTATAAGTAAATTTGGTGAATATTTTTTTGAAAACTTCTTCATTAGTGAATCTAAAATTTTCAAAATTTGTCAAAAAATAGTCAGTTGGAAAAAAATAGCCCCTAAAAATTACCATAAAATGTTTGTCCTTGACATCTATACCTTGCTTGGCCAACTCATTATTATGATCATCATTTATCTATTTAAAATCCATCAAAGTCTTAAAATTAATAAGAACATATTCTATACTTGCCTAATTTATTCCTATTCATCCCTAATCAATAAATAATCCACTATTAATTTAGTCTTAAAAGCCTCTATCCATTTTGGACAAGTGTGCAGTATGAAAACATGGATGCACTTCTTACTTTTCCACTAGTGCATACTTTTCTCCCTTTCATCAAAGGCTAGTTTTTAAAAGTTACACACTTCTTAATGGCTTTTTCGGACACAACAATAAAGCATAATACATAGAACCACTTCCCAAAGGGGATAAAACATAACAAAAAACTAACTAGGGGGAAATGATCCTAGCAAAGAAAATCACCATAGAACATAAACTGAGATAAACATAAAAACACATGCACATAGATAAGATACATGTAAGAAAAAAAGAGTCCTTCATCTAATCATTGGGCTACACCATGGTGCTCACCATTAAATTATCTCGTTATTTTCCATTGGGGACTATATCTTGATACCTCTATTAAAATATTTACCTATTTATCCTTAGTAAGGGGATCTAAATGATTGCCCAAAATAGGGGCTCACATGTTGGACTCAAGCTGAGCTCACATGGTCAAAGAAGTTGCCTATTGAAAATGAGCCACCATAGTCCCATTAGGCCTTACATCCATGGTCCTTAAAGAGGGTGGAAAATTATGGCCACCCTAACCATTTGATCTAGCAACCATGTAGTAACAAACACATGACATGACTAAGACATCCCCATGATAAATGAAAGGGAGGGTAGGGGAGCCTGCTGGGAGCTCACATCCAAAGAGATAATAATTCAACCAGTCAAAGAGGGGGAGGAAAGGTTAACCTATAATTTATCCACATAATCCAACATAATGTTAAACCACTCCTTGATATCTTAAAATATATATAAGGGAATAATGCCATAGTTTTACTTCCTTGAGAGGGGCTATGACGATGGGACTTTGTCCAAAAAATCCTTAATTATTGTTTTTTGTCTAAGCAAGTATCAAGATTTTATCATCTATTTCATTATATCTTTCACCATTTCCTTGTCCTCCACAGTGAAGATCATGTTGATGATGAATAATGAAGTCTCCAAGAAAACTAGGACCACTATGGCCTCCAATACTAGCCTAAAATGAATATAAAAACCTTCTTCAGATGGGATTCACTAATTCTTCACTTGAAAGACATTTTCATCTTGTCAAAATAAACACACAAAAAAGGCTAACTAATATAAATTTGAACCATGTACAACATCTAAATAGTTCTAAATTATCCAACTCCCAACCCAAGAATATCACTCAAATGGAAGGCCTTAAACTTGAAGTATTCATAATCCACATAAATGCAATCCAATCTACTATAGACTCTAAAATGTGTGAGGATTTTATTTTAGACATGGCCACTTTATTTTTTTGGACCACCTCCTCTAATACAATGGCTTTATTTTCAAATATCATCTGATTGTGTTCTTTCTATAACATCCAAATTAGTATAGCTGAACAGGACACCCAAAGACTAGAAAAGGTGTCCTTAATAGGCCCTAGTTTCCAAGAGGCAAGGTAGAAAGATGTGACCTAGGGCAAGCCCATCTCATCCCTAGTTTAACACACATCTAATTTTTACACTAGTCTGTAAGGTGTTAATTAAACAACAAGTGATTTACATTTTGTTTCCCAGTAAAGAAAAAACAAAAAGAGGGCCCTTCTACTCCAACCCTATGCAACCTATCAAAAATTTGTATATTATTCTGAGTAGTTATCCAAGCAAATGCCTTAGCCTTGGGCATCCCATTTTTATTCTAGGATATCATTTTTTCCCAAGAAAAGGAATAGTCCATGAATCTAAAAAAATTTAGCTCATATTGAGAGTGTATACACAATATTTGGCTTCTACCCAATGAATTAAATCATCTTTGGAGTTTAGGAAGACTTTTATTTTGAAACGTATTCTAGTTATAATCTATTTTTGACTGTTCATGAATATGAATTCCCCCAAATCATTTAATTTCCATTTCATCATACTTTCCCATGGATGGGAAGCTAGGTAATCATACACATTTTGACCCTAATTAGAAGTCAAGAAATCCTTGGCCTCTTCTAGCCTTTGCACACCCTAGATCATCTTGTGACCATTCCACGAGTCACCCCAATAATATGATTTTTTTTCATTGTTGACAATTCAATAGACATGGTATTTTATTATGAAGTGAAATTTTAAAATGAAATTCCACAGGTGAGAACCCTTGAGGAGGTTGTAAATAGTTAAAATATTAGTGGCTTCATGATCTCCAAAATATTTGCCACAATAAAATTAAGGTTAGGTCCTATGTTTTTGTGACCCTAGCATGTATAAAATACCATGAATTGAATATAAAATTGTTAATATTTTTAAATATTGATTAAAAAGACTTTAAACATATTACAACTCAAATTATTTGGATCAGGTTGTCAACTTTTATATTTAAAAGTTTATTTGCCAGCTTAACTAATTTAGTGGAATTTATCATATGCACTAAACTAATTTAACATTAATTTAATATTATTTTAAACAAAATAAACCATCAATGCTAACACTTGGGTTTTATATTGTTTTCTGACATTTTCTAAGCATTTGGCCAAAAACATTGAATTGAAAGGTTCTTGGCTCGTGTGATGTCCTTAGAAAAATTGAATATAAGTCTATTCTATTAGATCACCTATGGTATTAGTGCTACTTGAATCTACAACTTATTTTTAAAATTAATATAATGGATTTGATATAATGGTACATGTGCTAACAATGCAAATATTATTGAACATCAGGGATCTTGGCTTATTTGGTTCCTTCAAAAATATTTAATGGATTAGTGCATGTCATGTGTGGTATCTAAAAAATAATTGAATTTAAAGTTTTTTAGCTCATGTGGTGCCTCCATAAAAAATGAATCTAAATCTAATTTTTTGGAATGCCTATAATCCCACAAAAGTTTCCATAAGTATTATTTTAATCACTAATGTCATGGATTATAAATAGGAATGAATTTCCTAGCAATGTAGTTATTATTGCACATTAGGGCTCTCGGCTTATGTAGTGCCTCCATAAAAATTAAATGGAATAGCTCTTAGCTCATGTGGTGCCTCCAAAAAAAAATCAAATTTAAGGGTCCTTAGCTCATGTGGTGCCTCTACAAAATTGAATCTAAAGTTACACAACTGACCACTTGGGATTAGTGTTATTTGATCCTATAACTTACTGCCTTAAGGTACATTACCCAGAATGTTTTACATGTGTTTTTTTAACAATATTATTATGGATTTTAGATATTGGTAAATATGTGAAAAATGCATATAAAAAATTAGTATCTAATGAGTGCATAAACATTCAAATTATTCAAAAATGTATTTTAACAACATTTTGCTTTAGATTTCATCTAATTTCTTAAACTTTTCTCATGATAGTGATAAAAACATCCTATTGGCCATCAATGTGTATGTAAAGTTCCACCTAACATCTCCTAGGCTTAGGCCCATGGTTAAGTGTTAATTGTGGTTAGACCATTTAATTGATATGTTATATGTGATATGGAATCATGATTTTTTTCATGTGCCATTTGATTATTTCAAATTATATCATGGGAAAATAGAAATATATTATTGTGATGAATAATAAATTGGATACTCAACTAGAACACCTAGGTTAGAGACCTTCTAAGATTTCATTCTAGCAATTAAGTTCTGAAACAATACTCAAAACATAATGCATGAGTTGCCATTATTTGTAGAGAATTTATATAAATGAACAAAGTGTACTATAACCTAGCATTCATAATAGGTAACCTAAACCTTGGATTCAGACCCTCAATTTCCACATTTTAAATAAATTTAAAACAAACCTTTGATTTTAACCTATAATTTGCACATGAATTTCATAAAATATTATTACGCTCAAACGTTTGAAATAAAAACACCACCCTATTTTATAAATAAAAAGGATGAAACGAAGTTGATTTTCATGATAGTGGACCATGTAGAATTAGTGTTAACTAAACCCACTTGTTACTAATTACTTGTACCTCCAAAAAAATTGAATTGAAAGGTTCTTGGCTCATGTGGTGTCTCTAAAAAAATTGAAACTAAAGTTACTCTATTGGAACACCTAGGATTAGTGTTATTTGATCCTACAACTTGATCATTAAGGTAAAAGGAAAACCAAATTTTCCATTTGTTCAATTTAGAATTAATTTTATGAATTTGAGATAATGGTAGATATCCCAATAATATATATATTATTTCACATGAAGTATCTTAAATTATGTGGTCCCTTAAAAAAAATGTAATTGAATATATCTTGGCTTGTGTGGTTCCTCCAAAAAAGCTTTATTGAAATATTTTTAATTCATGTGGTGTTTGCACAAAAATTTAATTTAAATCTATTCCATTTGAACACCTAGAATTAGTGTTTTTTGAACCTACAACTTGTTTCCTTAAGGTCCAAGGCACACAAGATTTTCCATGTGTTATTTTGAGCAATAACGTCATAGATTTGACATAATAATACATGTCATATAAATTTATATATTATTTCTCATGAGGGATATTAAATTA
Source organism: Torreya grandis (assembly GCA_037957365.1). Lineage (NCBI taxonomy): Eukaryota > Viridiplantae > Streptophyta > Pinopsida > Cupressales > Taxaceae > Torreya > Torreya grandis. The sequence goes on from JARHVA010000068.1 coordinate 7,037,149, forward strand.
TATGGTGTCCCCATAAAAAATTAGTCAATTGGCTCTTGGCTGATGTGGTACATAAGAAAAAATTGAATCAAAAGGTTCATGGCTCATGTGGCGATGAAATTAGAAAATAGAAATGCAAATTTTTAATAAACCTAATTTTATCAAAATTTATTGGCACATTGCAATGAACACATATTGGCACATTGAAATGATCTTCAACTTGTTTGTAGCATGAATCTTTTTTTTTTAGATTTATTTCTCTATACTTATAGTTATGAAGAAACTAGTAATGCATTCATTATAGATATTGTGTGTCAATATCTACATCTGGCATGATATATTGGTGCATCTTTAGCCTTCATGGACTAAAAATGCCAAGTTATCCTAAGGAAGAATCTATCAAATTGGTTTCTATTCACATTTTACTACCTTGCCACATTACAATGATGCCCTTCCATCTCAGCTTTGGAAGTATGGTATAATAAGTTTTCATTCTTAAATCTCACTCAGATTAGTTCTCTCTCCATGTGATGTCTAAGTGAAATGGTTCATGCATTTCTAGTAGTATCACATAGTTGTTATCTTGCAAGATTTTGTCTTTATTTAATTAGTGTTTAAGTTTAGATGTGTCATTTGTTATATGTTATAATTAATCCATTGAACCATAGATAATTAGGGGATGTTAGGATGTTAAAATTAGCAGTGTTTGTTATATGTTATAATTAATCCATGTGTCATTTGTTATAATTAATCCTTCATAATTAATCTATGGTTCAATAGATTATCGAGAACTGAATAAACAATGAAGAGTAGCTTTTATAACTCAAGTGCAACATACATATACACAATCATGAGTAGTTGTTACCCAATAATCGTAAAAACAAACATAATTGTGGAATCCTATTAAATTGAATCACAAATGTACACATGAAAATCATTGTACAAGGTGGTCCATTGAGTTGTAACATATATATCAATCCACAATTATTATGTATATATGCCATTAGCTTTTGATTCTCTTGATATTTCCAAGAAACTAAATTATCTTAAGAGTTGTATTTGAGATAATAAAAATAAGGCCAAGAATAGGTGGATCTTGTTGATGTTGATATTTATAGAGAAACAAAGATTTAGAATACTAAGTTGATGAGGATCAAATAAAATTATTATTTTTATTTGAAATGATAACTATGAAATGGACTTGTGCACTTTTTAGTATTACTCTAGATTATTTCAATACTTAAACATGTATATTTAGCTTGAAAAAGAAGCATTACTAAACAACAATTACAATGATTTCCAATTCCTTAATAAATGGAAAATAATTCTTTTTTTCTCCTAAGAATACCATATTACATTAGATCATTCAATAAATTAAGCATAACATAGTGAACTTCACAATTTTACTCTTCCACCAAGAAAAATAAAACTAACATTATTTTAAAATTTTTCTTAAATATATTAAAACTAAAATAGGAGCCAAAACACATGCACCCTAACACCATAAGTTTTATTTCTCTTTTTATGATCTTAGCTTGATTAGAAACAGATACCATATGAGGATTTGTTTTGGTTTTACTAGGTGAACATGACTTCTAAGAAATCCACTTCACTTCTTATCCTTCATGCATGAAATTAGTACACAAGGATGAAAATAATGCATCTTAACAAAAAGAATCATATGAATATAAATTTATACAAAAAATTATCCATATATAATCAATTTTTAATCATTCACACATGAAAACAATACACAACAAGGAACATAATGCATCTCAATTAAGATAAATTGAATTAATGTGTACATTTTATCAAGAAATCCATCACACATGGGTAATTAGGAAATAGTCCATCACTGCTATAGCAAAACATCTATCACACACCATAAATTACATAAATAAAACAACATAGAGAAGACATTCATTTTACACATGGGAAATGACATCAATTAATCACCATTAAGAAATTTTTCATCTTTTCAATAAATAAATGTCATATAGAAAATATCCACATGGGGAAATTACAAAAATCAATTATTTAATGGTGCAATATAGGACATAGAGTGGTTGGATCAACAAAACACACATCAAAACCTCTTATTTAGCCACATATTAGCATGCATCATTTCAAAATAATAGATTTATCAATCTTAAAGTGTAATAATTCTTTTCAAAATCAACCATATAATTCATCATGCATGATGAATTGATGGTCCAATAGATCATCAAGATCTAAATACACAATTAAGAGTAGTTGTCATACACTCAAGAGCAACATGCATATGCATAACTAAGAGAAATTACTACCCAATAATCATAAAAACATACATAATTATCAAATATTATTATATTGAAACATGTGAATAAAAAATATACACGTGAAAATCATCATATAAGGTGGTCTATTGAGTTGTGACATATATATCAATCCACAATTATTATGCATATATATCATTAGATTTTGATTATCTTGATTTTTCATAGAAATTATATTTTTATAACTAAATTTATCATAAAATTTGAGGTTGGGGTGATAACTAAATTAAATATAATATGAATTTTGCATGCATTTCAAGAGTTGTATTTGAGATAGAAAAAATAAGGCCAAGAATCAGTGGGTCTTGTTGATGCTAATGCAATGTGTTATGTTATAAAATATATTTGTAGATAAAAGATGATGTAGACTAAGAAGTTGATGAGGATCAAATAAAATTAGTTTTTCTAATTTTTAATGACAAATGTGAGATGGAATTCTGTGCATTTTGAGTATTACTATGGATTATTTCAATACTTAAACATGTTTATTTCCCTTGAAAAATAAAAAATATTAAATAATAGTCACAATAATTCCAATTCCTTAATAAGTGGAAAATAATTCTTTTTGCTCGTAAGATTACCATATTATATTACTGAATTCAATGAATTCAACACAACGTAGTAAACTTAAGAATTTAACTCTTCCACCAAGAAAAATAAAACTAACATTGTTTTAATATTTTCCTTAAATATATTGAAACTAAAATAAGATTCAAAATAAATGCATGCTAACGCCATAAGTTTTTTTACTCATTCTATGATCTTACCTTGATTATAAAAATATACCATATGAGTAGATGTTTTGGTGTCATGTTCCACCTAGCTACCATCATGATGAGTATGAATTATCAATAAGGAGGAAATGAGGAATCAATTGACTACAATGTTGACATCTTACTAAGCTAGCCATTTAATTTCACCCCAATACTTTGTTTCCAAATTAATACCAAATTTTTATTTTTAACCATTATTATTATTATTCAACTATAACCAATGAGATAAATGAGGAAAGGTCATATATAAAATATATTCAATAAAAATAGTAGGATCGAAGTGAAAATAAAAATGAGAAATATAAAATAAAATTATTAATTGTTAATCAAATCCTTCAAAATAGTTATATTCCCAATGGCATAAATGCACAATAGAACATTCAAAGGCTTTAAAATTTTCATATCGAATGGGATCCCCAAACCACAATTTATTGAGATAAAATTAGAGTTAAATGTGATTTTAGCACATTTTTATTAATAAATAAAGTTTCTTAGAGTGGATACAAAATCCCCAAATAGAGTAAACACAACTATGGCATTGGTCTTATGACTTTATTGACCTCTCCCAACACCCTGAAATATACATCTATTCTATGTAGTAATGTATTCACGGTTTTAATGGACATAAATGTGCTTCCTTATGTAAATTTATGTTATTCTCCTTCATCTAACCCACACAAAGAAATCATAGAGGATGGAAAATATACTACAAGGATAATTACAAAGTGAAAATAAGATAGAAACTAGGTGCTAACCTAAAATGTAAATAATTACAAAGGAACATTTTTCATTAACATAAAATCCATAGATTGTATAAATAAGCTACATCCTAAAAAAAAATGTAAAAGGAATAAAGTGTAAACATCCAGCACAAGGGAAATTTTAACTAATAGAATGAGATGTTCTAATCATAAATAAATCCAAACTATTCAATCAAAAGGGGAAAATGGTTTCATAAAAGTAATAAAGATTACCTTATATATGTTGTGATACTCCAATAACTACTGATCTATATTATGAATTTTATCTCAAATTATTTTTTTCCTTATTTTTTAAAATATTCCTCATAGCCAAATATAATGGCATTTTGTTTTTTTAATATTATAATTCATTATTAATTTTATAGTCCTTTCTTTCACCAAAGATATACCATCACTTTTAAGGCAATGTGTCTTACTTCTTCTAACAATTTAATTTCCACAAATTGTTACTTAGAATTTTTTGTTAATGTTCACTCAACCTATCCATTGACAGAAGGAAGGATTTTCATCATTAACTCTCAACCATCCATAAATTTGGGTGTCCTTAATATATATTAATAAATATGTTTTCCTCATAGTGACCATTTGTTCATTACTATTTTTGCGTTAGTTAACAATATCCATGTCTCATTCACATGTGGAAAAATTGCTATCCTTTTTACCCATGCTTATAAATATGATTTTTTCACTTAATCTAAGTGATTAGTATGCAACATGATCCCTAGTGACTGTGTAGTGTGGTATGTTGTTAAATTTAGTACCATACTAAAAAAATTTCCCCAACTCTACTGATTTGACTCAAATTCCACAACAATTACAATATGTAGATCCTTGCCAACTCGTTTGATCATCAATATTGTTTTTTAAAATTTCCATACCATATACACATTAAAAGTTTACATCAAGGTAAATATATGCTATGATAATGTCAAATCCCTAATCTTACTGATAAAAAATGATTAATAGAGAAAATGATAATCCATCAATAAAACCATCATTTTTTATATTAATTAAATGCCATGTCATCATTCTATGTAAATGATAATCTAATGTCACATAAGAAATAAAGTGTACATAAATAAATGATCTCATAATTATACATATAAATAAATATTTACTCACATATGTTCTATAATATAGAGTTCCTAAATGAGTTTTTATCATCTAATATATAAAAATACATGAGTCCATAACATAATAATAACTTTAAGGAGAATTCCCATGTTAGAAAAAATAAGAGTCTCATGATGGGTCATTACATAGACCCCATTAAAAATATTCTTTCCAGAAGTTTGACCTAAAATTATGAGAATAAATATGTTTTATCCTAGAAGTGTCTCCATACCTTGTAGAAGTAGGGATGTATTGTCGTGTTTGATCCTTACTAGATCCATCGAAGATGAAGTGATTATCAGGAAATAATACTCACATGTTGAACCTTGAGATAATCCTCATATGTTTCTAAATATAATTAATCTATAACATTAAATAGGTTAAGATTATTTACATATGGAAAATATCATGCATCCTATACATGTTGGATGGCAAGGTAAGCCTACAAATAACTGGGACAAATTATTCAAGAATATAAAATGATCATATAATCCATAGTAAAAACACATATTTTCATCAAATATTACATGGATTAATATTAATGAATTCCAAATCCTAAACATCAAAAATTATATTAATCGATCTATGCCTCATTGATCTATCCATGCCTTGTTGACACATTTCTTAATCTGCACAACCTTTTATTTGATTTATTTCACCATATCAAGAATGATAAATATTTTTTGTTCAAGCCTATTCCAAATTAAAAGTGATGTGAAGTTTCACCCATAAAAAGTTTCAAAAGGGACCATGTGAATGGAATTGTGTTAATAATTGTTATATGTAGATTATACCAAAGGTAGATAATTAACCCAATGATTATGTCAATCCATGAAATGTGTTTTAAATATGTCCTATTGGACATAATTTAACCCTTTTTATTATCCATCCATATAATTAATTTACTCTATATTTAAATTAAACTTTGAACCAAAATCTGACAAAAACATTGTCTAAAATTAGGATGAGAACAAAGAATCCATAAATAAAATTATTTTAAGTGGTAAAAGATATGGATACAAAATATTATCCACATAAAATTGGGTAATGTATTATAACTCAAAGGTGTTATTTGACAATATAAAAATGTGTGACCTTGGTTTATATATCTAGAAATACCAAGATGGAATTATGTCTATGTTGAGCTAGTGGAAACCCAATAATGAAATATGTGCATATGAAAAAATATATACCAATGTGAAACACTAGAAACATCAGTAGTGTCAAAAAAATGTCCTTGAGTTTCTAAAATAAAACCTCACATTGTTTATTTCATATAAATATCCTTCCCTTTGGATTGTTATGATTGGGGTTAAAAGTCATGAGTAATGTTCCATGAATCTGCAATAATATCTATTGAATCCCATAAAGATGTGCATTTAGTAACATTACTTTTATTTTTCTCAATACATTTTTACACTAATATTGGTTGGATTAACTCGTATACCACTAAAATAAATTTAGTGACTTAAGTATTACATTTACTATTTTAATAATGCATATTTAAGTAATTTTCCATAGAGTTGGTTTTCCATTAAACACTACAAAACTTGTTCCAAATATACCCCATGTTGTTCCTTAGTCCAAAAAGATATTAGATTATTATAAATAAAATAAGCACAAATCTATCTTGATATTTATAAAACACATTTCTCATGATACCTAAAAGACATTTGATGAATTTGTGAGACCAAATGACAATACACAAAACTAATAATGATAATATAGAATGCAAAAATATGTCTTTGATATGTCACCCTCTTTTATTTTTAACAAGTGTATGCATACCTAAAATATATTTTGGTTAAAACTCATGATTTTCTCATCTTATTGAAAAAATCAATCATATTCAGTAATGGGTAACTATATTCAATTATCCCCTTATTCAATTATGTATACTCAATGCATATCCTTAGTGATGAATCTTTATTATTCATAAATATTACTAGTGGGCCCCATGGATGCATATTTGGCTCACTAATCCCTTGTCAATTAGGTATTGCATCTATAATCATAATTCACACAACTAAAGGGAATTCATCTTATATGGATCTTTTGAAATAGATCTATTATAGGAATTAATTCAATGTAGAAATTGGTCTCTCTTTATGGTAGAAATACAAATCGATACAAATTGCTTAAATTTTTTTAAGGATGAGATTCAAAATTTTAATAAAAACTACAATTTTAATATAAAAATTGATAATATATGTGTACAATCCAAAAATAAAATGCATATCCACCATTATAATTTCTTAATATTTATTTTTAAAATAATTTAAAAAAAATAACTTTATAATAAAATTTTGAAGTTGGGAGCCATAATAAAATTCAATATAATATAAATTACACATTTTTTGTTAGAGTTGTATTTAAGATCAAAAAATTAAATTGAAGTGATTATCTCATCTTATTCAAAATATCATTGGTCATTGGTAATATGTATCTATGTTTAATTATCCCCTTATTCAACTATGTATACTCAAAGCATATTCTCAGTGATGAATGTTTTTTTCATAAATATTACTGGTGGGACCCATGGATACATGTTTGGATTCACTAATCCCTTGTCAATTAGGTATTGCATCTATGCTCATAATTCACACAACTGAATGGAATTCATCCTGTATAGAGATTTTGAAATAGGTCCATTGTGGGCATTAATTCAATGGAGAAAATGGTCTCTCTTTTGGTGGAAATATAAATCGATACAATTTTATTTTATTTTTTTAAGGATGAGATTCAAAATTTTAATAAAATCTATAATTTTAATATAAAAATTTATAATATCACTTATTTATGTACAATCCACAAATAATATGCATATCCACCATTAGAATTTCTTAATATTTATTTTAAAAATGATTTTAAAAAAATAACTTTATAATAAAATTGTGAAGTTGGGGGCCATAAAAAAATTCAATATAATATAACTTATACATGTCTTTTTGAGAGTTGTATTTAATATTAAAAAAAAAAGGCCAAGAATTAGTGGATATAGTTTAGAGGAGAATAAAGATGTAGACTAAGAAGATTGAATAAATTTGTTTTTTAATATGTGTACAAATATAGTTAAATGTACTTATACAATGAGTGTATTTGTACCATTATTTTGGATTATTTCAATACTTAAAAAGGCATATTACCTTTGAAAGAGAAATAAGATTAAACAACAATCACAATGATTTTGAATGCTTTAATAATTGAATAATTTATATTATTTACTGACCACAAGGCCTTCAAGTGTGTGAAGACTCAAAATAAGTCAAATAATATACATGAAAAGTGGGTGTACTTATTGCAGGGATATACTTTTGTTTTAAAACATATATCAAGAAAATAGAATCATGTATTTAATTCTTTAAGTAGGCAAGTGTCATTGTTAACTACTATGGTGAGTGAAGTAGTTGGATTTGAAGTTATTAAGGAATTATATAAAACTAATATAGATTTTGGGAAGATTTTTGAACAAAGCAAAAATCGATTAGAAAATGAGGTAAATACTATTCATTATGATTATCTTATACATGATGGTTGTGTATTCATTGGAAAATAATTATATATTATCATTGGGTCTATGAGAGACAATATTATAAGATAATTTCATGGTGGTGGTTTAGGTGGACACCTTGTAAGAATAATAAAATATATTTGATGGAGGAGAAGTATTTTTAGCCAAATATGAATAGATATGTGGTAATTTATGTTTTAAAATACATTATATACTAAGTGGATAAGGGCCATACAAAAAACATAAGGTTATAAATGTCATATGAGTACCAAGAGGACATGGGAATGATTTTAGTATGGATTATGTGTTAGGGTTGAAAACCACATAGAGAGATAATGATCCATTTTTTTAGATATGGACAAGTTTTCTGAGATGGTTCATCTTATTGCATGTAAGAAAATCAATGATGTCACTAGAGTATGAGATATATTTTTTAAAGATGTGAGCTTTCAATGTGTTCCAAAAACCATTACTTCATATAGAGATACAAAATTTATTAGTTATTTTTGGAGGAATCTATGGAAAATGATATGAATTAAACTATAATTTATTATTGCATACTACCCAAAAACATATGGAAAACTATAAGTAGTAAAAAAGATCTTGAAAAAATTGTTGAGATGCATAGTTGGAGAGAAGCCCAAGCAATGGGACTTGGGTATACCATAAGTTAAGTTTGCATATAATAGTTTAGTGAATATATCAGTATGGAAATCACCATTTTGGATTGTTTATGGAGGAAATTTTAAGGGTGTTTTACATTTGATGTAGTCATTAATCATATAATGGGTTAGTTTTGATACATAAACATTTTTAAAGTACATAAAGTAGTTGTAAGTAGAAGTAAGCATAAAGTTATAGGGAAGCAATGAAAAATATAAGGTATAAAAATATATAACAAAAAGGCCAAAATTATTTGACTAATGATATTTAGTGATGGTATATTTTATAAAATAAACATTTCTTAAAGGAACATGCAACATGTTGAATAAGATTGGTATGTAAAGAATTGTGAATAAAATAGTTGAAAATGTTTATGAAGTGAATTTACCACATAATTGTCATATTTATATATTATTAAATGTTTCATATTTATATGGATTTAATATATAATATTATGAAGGGTAAGAAAGTTAATAATTAGATAACATAGGTTCTGGATAATAAGATAGTGAACATAAGACAAGGCAACTATAACATGTATTTGGTATAGCGTAAAGGACTAAAATGGGAGAAAACACTTGGGTTTAAGAATGGGAGTTGAATAATATTGAAAATAATAATGGTAGGAGTATTAATAGGTTAACTCATAAGATGAGAGTTCTTTTCAACTAAAGGAGGATAATGTGGACACCTATCTTGTGGAGGCATTAAATTTTCATTAGAGAACCCATTTGCACTCCTTTTTTTGAAAATAAAGATCTTGGATAGGATAATGCATCCACAACCTATCATTTAATTTTATAATTAATTAGTGTATTAAAATTAAATCTCTTTTAATGTAAATTTAAAATATAATATAGGAGGATAAATAAGACAGCTTATTATAAAAATATAGTGATATACACAATTTATAGAAGTTGTAAATTACTACAATATTAAATATGGTTAGGGTTAGAGATGTTGCACAGAATGTGAATGTAGTGATTTAATATTCATTATTAATGCAAATATATACTAATCTATTTACCAAAATATGGTAATAACCTATCGAGAATGGTGTTAACAACATTCTAAAATTGTGATACTGGTGTAACTGAAATGGTTACACCAAACAGTCTAGAAAATAATGTAAAATAGCTTGTATGCTATATCTAATTATTCTAAAATTCCCCCTCATTACATTATTTTTACAAACATCATATTATTGATAGTGGACCCCTCTTATTTCAAACATGGTAAAAAAAATTTACACTTTCCGTATAGCCTGCTCACTTTTTAAGGTGGAATGTTATCTTTATGGCTTCATGGTCTTAGTGGCACCTTGGTTTTTCCTTATAGGATTACCAAAAACCTGAAATTGACATAAGTACATCTCTCTATTTTATACACTTTAGTAGTTTCTCAAATTTCCACAAATCCTTTTCTAAGAACCAAGCACTACATTAGTGCTTTTTCTTTCCAAAATGTTCTTCAACAGGAGGTACCAATATAGAAAATAATGATCAGTAATTTTATTGAAAACTAAACTACATAATAAAAACACACCATGCATAACATAAAACAAACACACTAAAAAATGTCACCATATAAATGATGTAACCCCATCATAGGCAACTCACGAGAGGATGCCAATTGTCTTGCAACCTCCATGGATCCTCTAGCCTTCAGTAAGGTGCTACTACATGTTTCACAACAAGAGATGTGAAGTGAACGTGACTTCATAAACTAACTCTTCACTTTCATCAGTATTTGGTGGATCCTCTACTTGAGAAACATTAGCTTTACTGGGCTTGAATTTCCCTTTGAGAACATGTTTTGCTCAAATAAAATAGTCCCATGCTGTATGACCTTACTTCTTGTAGTAGTGGCATTTATCTTTATTTTGTCAATATTAGACTTTTTATTTCAAGAATAAATTCTATCTCATGTTGAAAAATACCTTCATCTTATAAAATCATCTTTTTGTCTTATGCTAGTAGTGTTGCAATCATATCATTAAGAGATTGTGATGGTATTTGGCTAAGATTAAATATAATAGTGCTATATTTTTATGGTAGACTATTCAATAGAATAAATTTTGCATCATGATCTTTGACATTAGTTTTTACCTCAAAAAATTGCCTAATAAGAGATATCAATTTTTTTATATGGTTGGACATAGTTATTACATCATCCATTTTGAATCTATATAACTACAGTTTTGGTGAAAATTAGGCATTTACCACTTTTGCACTAAACAGGGTGTTGAGCGTATTCTAAATTTCCTTGGATGATTTTTATAAATCCACATGATGTAACTCAAAATCTAAAACCACAAGGCCAATAATATATTTTGGTTTATCATCTTTTTTTTCCACTCAAATAATTTATTTTCATCAGTGGGTTGTTTCTCATATGCATTTATGATACCCCACAAATATTTATGCATCAATTGCATTTGTATTTTAACCTTCTATGTATGAAAGTTTAAACCAAAATATTTCTCCATGAGAATTTGAATTTCCATCTTGAAACAAAGAGACGTAGATCAATCTAATAAAATAAAATCAGAAAAGTACTAGGATCAAAATGTTGTGGAATGATGTAGCCTCCCAAAATGTGTTAATCAATAGAATTAACAAAAGAAAAATGGTCTTCAAAATCTCCTTACTGTGTTACTGGTGTTCATGATGGTAGTGATATTTAGTGTAAAAACACCTTGGCTACGTTATTTTATACATATCACCAAATGCTTGGTCATCTTTATCTACCATGATACTACACTACTATGATGCTGCATAGTTCACAAGTCTTCTAGGTTAGTATTGCATGGTCTTTTAGGTATTTACATCTTCAAGATTCAAATGCTATAAGACTTCCATGCTTTTTTATATTACTAGCTGCATTTTCTTCCCAGGAATATTTTTGCTATGAATTGATTGCTTTTACCTTGCATCTCTTTTCTATGAATGGAGATGTAATCAAACTTTGGGATTTATTGGTCGTATTGTCTACACATTAGGATTTCTCAACCATATATCATGCTTTTATAATTGAATGTAATAAGACTATATTATTATTTATATACAAATAGGTCTTGTAAAGCATAAAATTACACCAAACTGATGCAATCTTTGATCAATACAACAAAGATGCAGATTATGCTAACTCCAAGTTTATATAGACAAATTACTTTATCACTAATTAATCTAAATATAAATGGTTTAATTGATAAACAATGTAGTACTCAATTCTCTCTTCATTCATATGGGTGATAATATCTATGAGATCCCCTTACAAATATCTTATGTATCCATCATGGGAATAATCTGACACTACTCTGATACTAAAATGTTACACGTAATGAGAATGTAGTGATTTAATATTCATTATCAATGCAAATATATAAAAATCCACTTATTAAAATATGGTAACAACCTACTGGGAATGGTGGTAACAACATTCTAAAATTGTGATACTGGTGTAATTGAAATGGTTACACCAATCAGTCTAGAAATAGTGTAAAATAACATGTATGTTATATCTGATTAAGCTAACAAGAGAGATGTCATTCAAAAAAAATTTATCTAAAAAAAAGAAATTCATTCACTGAGTATGACTATTTGAAACTATTAATAAAAAAATATAAAAAAACTTTAGTTAAAAACAATGACTTGTTGTATCCTATGACAAGTGAAAAGTAGCTAGAAAGGGTTGCAGTGCATCATTATTTGATTATGTATATTTTTCGTTGTAGAGTGTGCATTAAATATATAATTATGGGTTTACTTGCATCTATCTATATATTTCCTTAATTTTTGTAGAGCCTTGGATCTATAGATCACCTACATAATAAAAAACCCAGCCTACAAAAGTACATAACATAAGAACAAATGAAAGAGGGGGAAGAATGGGAAAGTGGAGTAAAACCAAGCTATAGTCATAAAACCCATTATTTATTGAGTGTCTCCTGCATATTCCAAGTGGCCTTCAAGCCAATGCAGTTCTCCCTTTGGCCAAGATCATATGAATTCAACTAGAAAAAATTATTTAAATGATTGACAAATGATGTCCTCAACCTACCAAAAAATATTGTTAACTTGGCCAATGATTGTAGTAATTTAGTAAAATTTTAGTAGGGCTCTTTACTAAATTGATAAATAATTTTGAAATTTCCTTTATAAGAGAGTACTAGATGGATTAGTTGGGGGATTAAAATGATACTCTTGATGTGCCTTTATAGAATAATATTTCAATTATCTCTAACCACTAACCTATTTTTGTGTGTAGGTAATACATTAGGATGCATGTAATTTTGAAAAACTAGCCTTTGGAGCATGGGATAAAAATCTGCACTAGTGGACAACTAAACAATGCACCCCATTTTGCTTAGTGTGAACTTCTCTATAATGGATAGAGGCCTCTAAGACTAAATTACGTATGGAGTATATATTGATAAAGTATGAATAGGAATAAATTATGGAAGTTTGGAAGATGTTCTCAGTAATTTCAATAATTTGATGACCTTCATATAGATAAATGATTATGCTAATGGCAAGTTAGCAAAGCAAGGCAAAGATGTCAAGGATAAGCATTGTCAAGAATTTATTGACTAAATTTAAGTTTTTACATGCGCCTTGTATATTTAGGCTACATTTCCATATAATTTGAATTCAATAAGTGACCATCTAAGGGTCTAAATTGCATTCTAGTATTTTACAAAAAAATTAGAATTTTAAAAACTAGACATATTTATAACCGAAAATAAAATTGACCTAAAATTCATCCATTATCATGAATTTAATGTGTCTAGAATAAGTGGATACTTGTAGGCCCATCTGAACTTTCACGTAAAAGTTTCTAAAAATAGAAACGTCTAAAAATAGCAGGGTCATTTAAGTCTAGGTATATTTAATTTATTTAGATTTTTTAATTTTTCATGTCAACTCCAATTTTAAATTAAGCTTTATTTAATTAATTGTATGTTATGATTTGAATTCATTCATGTATAATCAATAAATATTAATAGAACTCAATAAATTTTGAGAAAATTGGGTCTATTGAAAATTTGCTTTTCTAGTGTCTAATTTCATCACCCCGTGAGCCATGAACCTTTTGATTAAATTTTTTCTTAGGTACCACATGAGAAAAGATCCATTCAAATAAATTTTTTTATGGCCACCACATAATTTAAGATCCATCATGAGAAATAATATAAACATTTTTACGAGATATATTGTTATCTCAAATCCATGACATTAGTGCTCAAAATAACACATGAAAAAGTGTGTGGGCTTTGTACCTTAAGTAAATAAGTTTTAGGTTTAAAAAACATTAATTACAAGTGTTCAAGTAAAATATATTTGAACAATTTTTTTGTATATACACCACACAAATAAAAAATATTACAACTAAAAGCTTTTGGAGGCACCACACAAGACAACATCCATTTTATTACAAATTTTTGAAGGGACCACATAATGCAAGATCCATCACATGCAATAATATCTACATTGTTAGGATATGTACCATTATCTCAAATACATGACATTAATTCTAAAAATAACACATGTAAAATTTTGTCTGCCTTGTACCTTAAGGCAACAAGTTGTAGGCTCAAATAACATTAAGCCTAGGTGGTCCAATAGAGTATCTTTAGTTTCAATTTTTTTGGAGACACCACATAATCCAAGAACCTTTTAATTCAATTTTATTAGAGGTACAAGTAACTAGTAAAAATTGGGTTTAATTAACACTAGTCTACATAGTCCACTATCATGAAAATCAACTTCACTTCATCCTTTTTATTTAGAAAATAGGGTGTTGTTTTTATTTTAAACATCTGAGTGTAATAATATTCTATGAAATTCATGTGTAAATTATAGGTTATAATCAAAGGTTTATTATAACTTGGTTTAAAATGTGGAAATTGAGGGTCTGAATCCAAGGTTTTAAGTAACCTATCATGCATTCTAGGTTGCAGTACACTTTGTTCATCTATATAAATTGTATGAAAATAATATAAATTCATTCATTATGTTTTGAGTGTTGTTTGATAACTTAGTTACTAAAATGAAATTTTAGAAGGTCTCTAATCCTAGGTGTTCTAGTGGATTATCCAAATTATTATTCATCGTGATAATATATATCTCTTTTCCCATGATATAATGCGAAATAATCAAAGGGCACATGAAACAAAGAATGATTCCATATCACATATGATATCAATTAAATGATCCAACCACAATTAATACTTAACCATGTGCCTAATACTAGGTGATGTTAGGTGGGGCTTCAAGTATCCATTGATGGCCAATAAAAAAAATTTGTCACTAGCATGAGAAATTTTAAATAAATTACATGCAATCTAAAGGAAAATATTGTTAAAATACATTGTTGAATAATTTTAATGTTTATGCACTCATTAGATACTAATTATTTATATGTTTTTTTCACATATTTTCCAATATCTAAAATCCATGAAAATAATGTTAAAAAAATCACACATGAAAAACATTTTGGGCAATGTACTTTAAAGAAACAAGTTGTAGGGTCAAATAGCATTAAGCCTGAGTGGTCTTGTGGAGTAGCTTTGGAATCAATTTTTGTAGAGGCACCACATGAGCCAAGAGTTATTCTATTTTATTTTTATGCAAGATCTACATAAGTCAATATATCTAATGTGTAAGAATAACTACATTGCTAGGAAATGCATTACTAACTATAATCCATGACATTAGTGATCAAAAGAACACTTGTGAAAACTTTTGTGGGCCTCTAGGAATCCCAATGAATTAGATTTAGATTCATTTTTTGTGGAGGCACCACATGAGCTAAGAATATTTAAATTCAATTATTTTTTAGGTACCACACATGCCATGAGCTGATACATTATTTTTTTGTGAAGGGACCACATAAGCCAAGAGCCCTTGTGTTAAAGAATATTGACATTGTTAGGACATGTACCATTATCTCAAATCTATTATATTAATTTTTGAAATAACACGTTAAGAATTTTTTGAGCCTTATATCTTAAATAAACAATAAATTGTAGATTCAAATAACACTAATCCCATAGGTTGTCCAATATAATAGATTAATATTCAATTTTCGTAAGGATAACTAGGTTTTATATTATTTTATGACATTTTCCAAGCATTTGTCAAAAAAATTAATTTGAAGGTTCTTTGCTCATGGTGGGCTTCATCAACAAGCCAATATTGTCAATGATATTCTTATTGAATACCTAGGATCCCTACTTGACATCTTAGTGCTCAAGCTTCTAATTCTCTATTGGAGATTGGAGATGAGAAAGAGAAAGTTTCCTTGGGAAAATATAAAGCTACCATTCTATAATAGGTATGTGTTATTCATTTTTGTTTGTTAGCAACCAGTTGAGTAGACATCATTAGTGTGTTACTGTATGAGGAGATAAATAAAATAATAAATTTAGGATATTTATCTTTTTATAATTATCAATGCATATATCACTAAGTATTTATGCCAAGATAAAGAGGTCAAGCTTACATATTATGGTGGAGCTGATAGAGGGTCTCACCATCGGAGGGTAACATAGATTTGAGTGGTGGAGGAAAAATATGAAATAGTGTGTAGGTTAAAGACTAATCAGGTCATAAGTGCAAAAATTTTGGTCTTATGAATCCATTATATCTTATGAGAACTATGAAATGGTTTGAGCCCTTCCATAAAGCATAATATATTTACTAAAATTGGCACAAGTTTGAATTTTACAAGGTATTATATTCTAAATTATGCATATTAGATAATGAACAATTTTTTGGAAATATTTTCTTCTTAGAGTGGTAATGACTTTTAGTAAAGGGAAGTAATGAAAGATACTAGTTGCATCTAAATGTATTCATTATGGCTTCCATGTTAGGAGCTTTTGATAGTTGTTAAAATGAAAAATTAACTCATTATTATGAAGTAAATTTTTTTGGATATAGTCTTATGATATTATAAAGATATAAGTGGCATTATCACCTTAACATTATGTAAAACTAGTGTTAAGCCCCATAGTTGATGATTCAATGTTATATTTGTAAAAAATTGTATATGTTAAGAGTTAACTAGTCATGCTATGAGGAGGCATACATACAGGCTGAGATAAGAGATTTAAAATAATTCCTTTCATATCAGTTAATGATGTTTTCCTACTCTTGACTAAAGTATAAAATATGAAAAAGGTATAATTAAGTAAAATTAATTGTACATTTTTAAAATTTAAATGTATTTTGAGGTTATAAGAGATAGTTAGAGAAAAAAATGCCAAGGAGAGAAACCCAAAGACGGGATATGAAGGTTGAAAGAAGAAGAGAAGTAGGAAAGCAAGGGGCATAAGATAAAAGAGGAAACAAGTAGAGAAAGTGAAGAAACTAGGTAGAGTAGTTGGAAGCCATCCAATTCATGTAAGATGAGTTTAAGTAAAATGCATTAATTTCCATGCAAGATGGTCTAAAGTTATAGAAAGGACAACCAAAGTAGCAAAAATAATAGAAATTTGAGAAGGCAAAATGGTGGTGCCATATTTTCAACACCAATATGCATGACACTAATAACTATTGGTATAATTCCTTGACTCAAGACATATCTATTTGAGAGGGCACATCTAGTAGAGATAACTCAAACAAATCAAAAAGATATCCTCAATGATAGAAGCAACTAGGATATAAAGTAGCAAAAAATTAACTAGAACATGATGGTGCATCTAAAGATTAAGTAATTGTAGAATAATATTTTGATGCATATAATAACTTATTTCTTGTCTCCCAAACCTCATCACCAATGAGTAATATTTTGTTGATTGACTTAAGTACTAGTAAGTATATGATAGGATGCAAAGATATCTTTGATTCATTAACTAATCAACCCACTAGAGATCAGGTTTGGATCATAGATGATAAGGAGTATGCTATAGAAATAATTGGGACTGTCACCATTCCTCTTGAGATGATAAGTTGTACTCTCATGAAGGTTTTGTATATTTCTAAATTGACAACAAATATTTTGTCTATAAGTCAGCTCTTGAATCATAAGGTTAAGGTGGTGTTCCTGATTAGGAATGGCACCAAATATTGTCTCCTCTCACAAGAAGGTAAGGTAATTTCTAAATATTTTCTAAATTATCATTTATTTTCACTAGATGTAGTTTCATCCAATGTAGTTACTCTCTCTACCTATACATTATAATCTATTTCCCTTTAGTATTATTTATATGGGAACCTTTATGATGAATCCTTATGTCATAGCAATTCAAAAGTAATAGTACATGGTATTCCTCGTCTTTTCTATTCTTTGCCTATATCCCCTAGATTCCTTATTGTAAAACAACATAGATTTTCATTCAAGCCGATTCCTTCTCATGCTAAGGATCATCTTGATGTGGTACATATTGATTTGTGTAGACCCTTGCCTAATTATTTTCAAGGATTAAAGTACTTCCAATATTTCATTGATGATTTCTCTCGCAATACTTGGGTTTTATTTCTCAAGAATAAGAGTGAAGCAATTTTCTCATTTTAAGGTCTTCTACCAACTTGTTGTGACCTAGTTAGGAAGGCCTCTTGTATCCTCCACTCAGATCAAGGGTGTATTTCAAATCAAAGGAGTTTTTGGCATTCTTTAAGTGACAAACTATCAAATAACACTTTAATGATCCATATACACCCCAATAAAATTGAATTATAGAGTGACACATTCATTCAATCATGGAGATGGCTGATTTCATGCTTTCCACATCAAAGTTAGAGGCAAGTGGATTTTCAAAATAAAATACAATAAAATTGGATCCATCGACAAATACAAAGAATAACTTGTTAAAAAGTGGTATGCTCAACAAGGAGGAATTGATTATGAGGAGACCTTTGTACCCATTGTAAAGATAAAAACCATTATATTTGTTTGTGCATTGGCAACACAAAAAGGGTGTAAGATTTATAATATGGATGTCAAAAGTAATTTTTTTAATGGTGATCTCAAGGAAGAAGTGTGCATGACCTAGGTAGAAGGATTTATTAACAAACAACATCCATAAAAGGTATGTCATGTAATCAAGTCACTTTATTGACTTAAGAAAGCATAAAGGACATGGCACATTAATATGGATGATCATATATTACAACATGGATTCATTCAAATCCCCTTAGATTCAAATTTGTATATCAAGAAGCTAGGCATAGACATTATCATTCTTGTTTTGTATGTGGATGATCTTGTGATCATAGGAAGCTTAGATGATCTCATTGAAGAAATGAATAATGACTTGCATAAATATTTTGACATGATATACTTGGGGCTACTTTATTACTATATTATCTTGGAGATATGGAAAAAGATGAATTACATTTTTGTTTCACATATGAAATATGCCAAGACACTATTTGAGAAATAAGAGATCACAAATTGTAAACCATTGTCAACTCTCATGAAGAAAGGTTTGAAACTTTATTGATTTTAGGTTTCACCTCAAGTAGTTGGAATTCAATATAGGTAACTTGTTGGGAGTCTTATTTACTTGACATATACCAGACCATACATATGCTTTCTTATCTTCTATCTTTCAAGATTCATGCAGGAGCCAAATAAATGAAACTGATTTGAAACAAATCAAGTTTTGAGATATGTCTGAAGTAAAAGAGATTATGGTCTAGAATACAAAAATAACTCACATTTATTATTATAGGGTTATACAGACTCAGACAATGTAGGATTTGTTGATGACAGGAAATCAACATAATGATATATCTCTCATCTCAAATTTAGACTAATTTCATGGATTATTAAGAAGGAATAAGTAACCATTCTCTCATATATATAGGCAAAATATCATGTCACACAAAGAGCTATGTGTGAAGTAATTTTTTATGTCACATTTTGTATGACATAAATTCCTGAAGATCAGCTACTAATCCTTTTCCATGATAACCATGGTGTTTTGAAGCTTTTCAAGAATCTATTTTTTTTATGAAAGAACCAAACACATTGAGGTCTAATGTCATTACATTTGAGAAAAAGTCTTGAAACACCACTTTTAACTCCAATACTACCCAATAGATTTACATATAATAGATATACTCACCAAGTCACTTAACATGGTGAAAATTGATCTAATTTGTGGGTAAATTTGTAAAAACAATGTAATAAAGAGGGGAATGTTACCATAGTTTGAAATATATTGCATTTTTTTAAAATAATAAATAACTTAGCTAATCTAAGGTTTGATGGTTACGTAGCTACAG
>JARHVA010000068.1:7062500-7065000 GCA_037957365.1 Torreya grandis
GCATAAAAAATTATGTCATGTTAATTTTATAAGTTTACATGATATACTTTCTTATAATCTTTTTGTTGTACTTTAGTCTATACCTTCTCATCACGAAACTTGTGAGGGTTGATTACATGGTAAGTAACATACTAACCCCTTTCACAAGAATCATGATGAAAATACCTTAAATCCTATATTTTCCTATAGGACATAAATCCATTGGATGCAAGTGGATTTTCAAAATAAAATACAATAAAATTGGATCCATCGACAAATACAAAGAATAACTTGTTAAAAAGTGGTATGCTCAACAAGGAGGAATTGATTATGAGGAGACCTTTGTACCCATTGTAAAGATAAAAACCATTATATTTGTTTGTGCATTGGCAACACAAAAAGGGTGTAAGATTTATAATATGGATGTCAAAAGTAATTTTTTTAATGGTGATCTCAAGGAAGACGTGTACATGACCTAGGTAGAAGGATTTATTAACAAACAACATCCACAAAAGGTATGTCGTCTAATCAAGTCACTTTATTGACTTAAGAAAGCATAAAGGGCATGGCACATTAATATGGATGATCATATATTACAACATGGATTCATTCAAATCCCCTTAGATTCAAATTTGTATATCAAGAAGCTAGGCATAGACATTATCATTCTTGTTTTGTATGTGCATGATCTTGTGATCATAGGAAGCTTAGATGATCTCATTGAAGAAATGAATAATGACTTGCATAAATATTTTGACATGATATACTTGGGGCTACTTTATTACTATATTATCTTGGAGATATGGAAAAAGATGAATTACATTTTTGTTTCACATATGAAATATGCCAAGACACTATTTGAGAAATAAGAGATCACAAATTGTAAACCATTGTCAACTCCCATGAAGAAAGGTTTGAAACTTTATTGATTTTAGGTTTCACCTCAAGTAGTTGGAATTCAATATAGGTAACTTGTTGGGAGTCTTATTTACTTGACATATACCAGACCATACATATGCTTTCTTATCATCTATCTTTCAAGATTCATGCAGGAGACAAATAAATGAAATTGATTTGAAACAAATCAAGTTTTGAGATATGTCTGAAGTAAAAGAGATTATGGTCTAGAATACAAAAATAACTCACATTTATTATTATAGGGTTATACAGACTCAGACAATGTAGGATTTGTTGATGACAGGAAATCAACATAATGATATATCTCTCATCTCAAATTTAGACTAATTTCATGGATTATTAAGAAGGAATAAGTAACCATTCTCTCATATATATAGGCAAAATATCATGTTACACAAAGAGCTATGTGTGAAGTAATTTTTTATGTCACATTTTGTATGACATATAAATTCCTGAAGATCAGCTACCAATCCTTTTCCATGACAACCATGGTGTTTTGAAGCTTTTCAAGAATCTATTTTTTTTATGAAAGAACCAAACACATTGAGGTCTAATGTCATTACATTTGAGAAAAAGTCTTGAAACACCACTTTCAACTCCAATACTACCCAATAGATTTACATATGATAGATATACTCACCAAGTCACTTAACATGGTGAAAATTGATCTAATTTGGTGCTAAATTTGTAAAAACAATGTAATAAAGAGGGGAATGTTACCATAGTTTGAAATATATTGCATTTTTTTAAAATAATAAATAACTTAGTTAATCTAAGGTTTGATGGTTACGTAGCTACAGTTGATGCAATTGGTAATTATTCAACTATTTTTGTATTATATATATTAACATTCTCTATTAATGAATATACATCAAAAAAATTTGATTTCTACAATGTGTAAAAGTTTCTACAAATATAAACATCTAAAAGTAAAAGGGTTAATTAAATCTAGGTATATTTTTTATTTATCTAACTTTTTTAATTTTGCATGTCAATTCCAATTTTGAATTGAGTTTTAATTAAATAATATTATGTGATGCTTTTAATTTATTCATGAAAAAATCAATAGCTATTATTACTTAATAAATTCTAAGAAAATTTGAGCTAATGAAAATTTGATCTTCTAGTTTCTAATTTCATCACCATATCAGCTTAGAACCATTCGATTCATATTTTCTAAGGTATCACATGAACCAAGATCCATCCAAATAATTTTTTGGGTAGGCACCATATAATTTTAGGTGCCTCATGAACAATAATATATATTATTATGAGATGTATTCTAAACTAAATCCATGACATTGGTACTCAAAAGAACACATGGAAAGTTTTTTGGGCCTTGTACATTAAGGCAACAAATTGTAGGTTAAATAACACTAATCCTAATTGTTCAAGTGGAATAGATTTAAATTATTTTTTTTGCAGACACCACACAATCCAAGATCCCTTATGTGCAAGAATATTTTCATTATTAAGATATGTACCATTATGTGAAATCCATAAAATCAATTCTAAAAAGAACACATGGAAATTTTTGTCAACCTTGTACCTTAAGGCAACAAGTTGTAGGCTCAAATAACAATAAGCCCAGGTGGTCCAATAG
>JARHVA010000068.1:7067500-7075000 GCA_037957365.1 Torreya grandis
TAGTAAAAATATTTATTTTCAGCATTTGGTACCTATAATGTTTAAAGGGAAGTTATGGATTCACTTCATTTTACTTTAGATAAATCCTAAATGCTTAATATAAGTAACTATAATATTTATAAAATTCATGTTAAATTTAAATTCATGGCCTAGAAGTTATAGAATATTATTTTTGGGATTGAAAAAACATCATCTGGATGACATGTGACCCCTGAGCTTACCAATGCATTATAATAAAAATCGTAGGAAATTATGTCTATTATCTTACAGATTATTAAGGATGAATTCTTTCTCCACATTGGTAATCATGAATCTCCTAGTGATACTTAGAAACCCTTAAATCCATGCATGAGGGCACTGGTCTCTAAAAAATTATTAAGTTAATCTTTGAATTGCTAACTACACCTACGAAATGTGATGAAAAAGTTGTGAATGTTATTTTTAAAATTAAAAATATTATAGCTCAGTGATTTGATTTTAATTATAATTTGATTAAGATTGATTAATTTATTTTATCACTCAATTAAATATTCATGAAAATTTTAAAAAAATTATTTAAATTTTTTATTTTGATTATCAAACTGAGCAAGATATCCTTAACCTTACCACCTTGTCTACTCTTCTGATTCAATAAGAGCAAGTTGTGACCAATTTTGATTATAAATATAATGCCACTCAGAAAATTTTCACCTTAAATAATGTTTTTGATAATAATAAAAACCATAAATCTAAATTTAATTTTTATGATGGCAAAAATGAGAATAATGAATCTGGTAATAAGAACCATAAACTCAAGTTTAATGAAAATTGTAACCTTTGTGGTAAGTTTGGTTATAGAAGGGAAACCTAATATAAAAATAAAGATATAGTTAATAATAAATCTTTTAAAAATAAAAAATATAAAAATATAAATAAAACAAATAGAAGAATCAAAACCCAAATCAGAATAATAACTAGGATCAGAATGTAATTACTTTATAAACTATTTTTTTTTGCTTGAAATGAAAATGAATGAATTTTAGATAGCGTTGCATCACACCATATAAATTATTTATCTAATATTTTGTGTGGTTCTAGAGACACCTCTAAAATTAGGAGATAATTATTTCTTAGAAGCAACTAAACAATAAAAAACTATTTTTTTCAAATATTGTTATAAATGATGTTTTGTATGTACTTAAGCTTAAAAATAACTTATTATCTTATTCATAACTTCATAATGATAATTTTATTGTAGCATTTCTTAAAGGTAACTAGTCCATTAGAAATCCATCTAGGTCTTTAATTATTGAAGGGGTTCAAAAGAATAATTTATACATTTTCTTTCCTTTTTCTGCATGTTTTCTTTCATCACATAGTAAATATGAATCTCAATTATGGCATAAAAATTAGGTCATGTTAATTTTATAAGTTTACATGATATACTTGCTTATAATCTTGTTGTTGTAGTTTATTATATACCTTCTCATCATGAAACTTGTGAGGGTTGATTACTATTTTTTTAAATATTGTTATAAATGATGTTTTCTATGTACTTAAGCTTAAAAAAAACTTGTTATCTTATTCATAACTTAATGATGATAATTTTATTGTAGCATTGGTTACCGGTAAACTAGTCCATTAGAAAGCCATCTAGGTCTTTAATTATTGAAGGGGTTCAAAATAATAATGTATACATTTTCTTTCCTTTTTATGCATGTTTTATTTCAAAACATAGTAAAAATGAATCTCAATTTGGCATAAAAAATTATGTCATGTTAATTTTATAAGTTTACATTATATACTTTCTTATAATCTTTTTGTTGTACTTTAGTCTATACCTTATCATCATGAAACTTGTGAGGGTTGATTACATGGTAAGTAACATACTAACCCCTTTCACAAGAATCATGATGAAAATACCTTACATCCTTTATAATTGATTTATAGTGATGTTTTAGGAACTTTTAAAAATATATCTCTTAATATTTATTTATACTTTGTTACTTTTATTGATTATTACATTAAAATTATTTAGTCATATTTCATTAAAATAAAATTAGATGTATTGTCTAAATTCAAAGAATTTAAAGATACTGTTTAAAAAGCATATGTTTTTGATATTAAGAGATTAAGAACTGATAATGGTGGTGAATATGTTAGTAAAGAGTTTGATTCTTTTTGTATTAACTATGGTATTTAAAGAAAATTAACAACTCCTTGTTTCCCATAAAAAACTAGTATTGCTGAAAGGAAAAATCACACCATTATTGAGATGAAAAGAACAACATTACATTATAAAAATATTTCTCATGGTTCTTATGAGCCGAAGCCATGAATAATACTGTGCATATTCTGAATAGAATCCTTGCTTAATCTTTACATTTTTCTACATCAAAAAATGCATGTATGCTCATAACATTTGATTTGATTTGATAAAAAAAAATTGTTGTTACTTTAGAGATACTAACTATATTGATAGTGTCTCATTTACATTATATATATTAGTAAAATAATTTAGTTTAACTCTTTAAAAATGTTTATTATAATTATATTTTAATAAATATATTTATCTTATATGAAAAAATAAAAAATATATATAAATATTGTGTTTATTTTCAATTTTTATGAGTTAGCATGGAAATACATTATATGTAAAACATCATGCTTAATTTGACAAAATTATCATATTTAGTTATAGTATTTGGTAAAAATATCATGATTAGTAAGTTTATATCATTTATGTGTTAATGCTTTCATTTGATTATTGAGACAATTTCATGCTAATATGCTTAGATACTCTCACTTGATTGTTTTATCATTTAATTGTTTATGCTAACATTCTTATATGCTTCATTTGGTAATAAGATATGTTATGAAATGTGAAGTGTAGATGAAGTTTATATTATTAGATCTTCATTATTTACTTTACTAATCATTTTAATCATACATATCTGAACATATTTAATTCAATCTTATATATGTTTGATTGGATGATGGCATTTCATGCTAAAATTATACACATTTGATGTATGAGAGGTTATTCCTCAATCTTTTGTTGAAGCATATTAAATTTTTAAAGTTTTTGATAAGACTCAAATAATAAAATGAGTTATTGCTAATAGGATATCTAATATTTGGCTAAACTCAATATCATATTATTAGTAAATTATTGTATGCACATTGATTGATAGTTGGGGACACTCATCTTGTTAATATTGGAGACGTATAATAATGAATTGCATAAAATAACTTATTGATGATGAGATGATGGTAAGAATATACACATTGTCTATTATTATGGAATTTAAGTCGACCCAATAAAGTCATGGAAAAATAATTAATATAACAATAAATTTAACAATATACAACACTGCAAGATCACCAGGGATCACGTTGCATACTAACCACTTATAGTAAGTGAAAACTTCATTTTTTATAAAAATGAGTAAAAATGATAGTAATTTTTACATGTGAGTGAGACATGGAAATTGTAAACTAAGGAATAAATAGTAATGAATAAATGGTCACTACGAGGAAAAGAGATTTATAAATATATATTAAGGTCATCCTAGTTTATGGATGGTTGAGATTTAATGATGAAAATCCTTCAGTTTGTCAATGGATAGGTTTGAGTGAACGCCAAGAGAAAATTCTATGTGACAATTTATGGAAATTAAATTGTTAAAAGAAGAAAGACACATTGTTTTAAAATTAATGGGATATCTTTGGTGAAATAATAGATTAGGAAATAAATATTTAATTCTAATATTAAATAGGACACATGGCCACTTAGCTTTGGCTACTAGGAATATAATAAAAAAAAATTGAGATAAAATTCATTGAATAGATTGTGTAGTGATTGAAGTGTCACAACTTGTATAAGGTAATTTTAATTATTTTTTTGAAACCTTTTTTTCCTTTTTGATTGAATAGTTTGGACTTATTTATTACTAAAACATCTCATTATATTAGTTTAAATTCCTTTTGTTTTAGATGTTTTCACTTATTTCTTTTACATTTTTTGGCTAGGATGTAGCTTATTTATAAGATCTATAGATTTTGTATTAATGAAAAATATTTTTCTATGATTATTCACATTTCATGATACACCTACTTTATAGCCTATTTTTACATTATAATTATCTTTGTATTATGTTTTCCATCCTATATGATATAATTATGTGAGTTAGAGAAAAAATAATAACATAAATTTACATTTAGAAGTACATTTATGTCCACTAAAACCATGATTAGTCTGCTATGTAGTATAGAGACCTGTTCTAAGGTGATAGGAAAGGTGGATAAAGTCAAAAGACCAATTTCATATTTGTTTTTACTAGGTGAATTTGTCTCTTTTCTATACATGCTTAATTCTTATTAAACATGTGATAAAATTCTATTTAACCACATGGTCTTATCTCTAAGAGTTGTGGTTTGGGGACCCCATTCTATGTGACATTATTGAGGCATTTTAATTTTCTATTTTATCTTTATGCCATTGGGAATATAACTATTTTGAAGGATTTGATTACAATTTATTAGTTTTGTTTTATATTTCTCCTCTTTATCTTCACTTTGATCCTACTATTTTTTATTGAATATACCAATATATGATCTTTCCTTATTTTCTTCATTGGCTATATTTAAATCATAATAATGAGTAAAAATAAAATTATGCTATTAATTTAGAAATAAAGTATTGGGGTGAAATTCAGTAGGTAGTTTAGTAAGATCTTAACATAGTAGTCAATGGATTTTTTACTTCATCCTTATTGATAATTTGTACTTATCATACAGGTAGTTAGGTATAACATGGTACAAAAACATATCCTTATATGTTATCTTTTTATAATCAACCTAAAATCATAAAATGAGAAAGAAAACTTATAGTGTTAGGCTGCATGTGTTTTGGTTCCTATTTTAGTTTCAATATATTTAAGGAAAATCTTAAAACAATGTTAGTTTTATTTTTATTGGTGGAAGAGTTAAATTTTGAAGTTTAATATGTTGTCATTAATTTAATGAATTATCTAATATAATATGGCATTCTTAGGAGAAAAAATAAATATTTTCCATTTATTAAGAAATTAGAAATCACTGTGATTATTTTTTAGTAATGTTTCTTTTTCAAGCTAAATATACATGTTTAAGTAATGACATAATCTAGAGTAATAAATTTCATTTAAAAATTGTAATTTTCACTAAAAATAATAATTTTATTTGATCCTCATCAACTTCGTATTCTACATCTTTTTTTCTCTATAAATATATTTTTAACATATCTTTCACTTTAACATATTGCATTAACATCAATAAGATCTACCCATTCTTGGCCTTATTTTTGTAATCTCAAAACACATATATAATTTATATTATATTTAATTTAATTGTGACCCCAAACCTCAAGTTATATGATAAAGTTAATTATATAATTTTTTATTTTCTTAGAAGTATGAAGAGAATCAAAAGCTAATGGAATATATGCATAATAATTGTGGATTGATCTATATGTTACAACTCAATGAACTACCTTGTACAGTTATTTTCAGATGTACATTTTTATTTTAATATAATAGGATTTCAAAATTATGTCTATTATTATGGTTATTAGGTAACAACTACTCTTGATTGTGTATAAGCAACCAATTCTTAGCACATATCTATGAAGTAATAGGAAGGATCATTGGGAATACCAATTGATACATAAAACACAATGTTAACAATATCATTAACAAAGACAAATGGAATATTTATATCATGGATGCTAAGAGTGTGTGCATGCACACACACATTATGTGTGTGTAAGAGGAGGTTTTTCCTTGTAGATCCATTGAATTCATAAACCATCCCATAATTACTCTTTAATTAAATCAATAATTTAGAAAAATAATCTACATGACATGATTCCTCAAGTAGAATCAAATAATTTAAGTATATCATAAACCATCCAAAGAATAGGAATGTGAGCATAGTGTTTAACAAAAAATAAAACACATTGTAACTCACTGAATAGAAGCCATTAGGATAGGTCATGGGAGTAGTGGCATGCACCAAATCTTTGATGGGATCAATTGTGAACTTAATAAAATTAGTCTTCATAAATTTAATGGAGGAAGCATGGATCGCTGGTACAAGAAGATGCTTTGGGCTGAAATATTTATCTAACAATAGTAAGGTAATATTGCCTATTTTCCAATTCATTGATTAAACATCCCTATGGTAGGCTTATGAAAAATGGATGAATAAATTGGGTGTGTCAATCCTCACTTTGTAGATATTTTAAGATATATTATAAAGAAATTATATTTCAAATACATACTTTACTAAGAGGATCAATGTATTTCATTATCTTTGTTAAAAAGCCATGAATTTAGAATAATAGGATTTACATTTATTAAGTATGTGGTATGCATCGAGGGTGAAGTGACTAAGGTTAACTAATATGAAAATGGGATTTCAACTACCATTGGAACTCTATTGTGAACTTCTAAACCCACTATTATGATTAAGGCCATTAGAAAGACATCATCGATTGAGCATGAGGTTAAGATAATCAAATATCATGAGTTAAAATAAGTTAAAAAGGATCTCCAAAATAATGGAATCAGTCCCTATCTACATGGTGATTCTCAACTTCACAATACATAGCATCAAAAACATTTATGATGTGATAAAACATATGAAGGATGTTGAGATTAAAAAAAATTAAAACTTGAACCTTGATGGCCATGGTTGACAAACCATAGTAAGAAATGTGAAATTTAGTGAATAAAAAAGAATAGACTAGAAATAATTTAACTAAGATAAGGTTTCATGAATCAACCACTGTTGAGTGCCTTATTTGTGGAGGGACATACTATGTGTGAGAGTGTTCATAGCATTCATAACCATAATTAGATCAAGATTAATATAGTAGTAAAAAAGATGATATTCCTAATCACTAATTTGAAACAATAGTTTAAAGTTACCATGATGAACACCAAACCATAGTGGTTAAGGCTACATTTAATATTGGTTCCATTATTATATCTATATTAATAGACCAAGGTGATAATATTTTTATTATTTCACCTATGATTTTAGAAAGGAATTTCTTTGTAAGAATGTAGAAATAGAAATTATGCAATTTAGAGATGGCCTCAAGAGCAAAGTTATCTATTTTCTTGGTATTAATGTATTGACACCAATGTTTGGGAATCATTATAACCAAATTGACATTTTAATGCACTTCTATAGGATAATATGATGTGGTAAACAGAATGGAATTATTCAATAACCATAAGATAGTGATGAATATATTTTAAAAAAATAAGTATGTTTGGTTGACAATGGTCAAGCCACAAGGATTTAATGGATTAAAAAACCCATTTCATCAAGATTTAGCAAAACCATGCATCTTAAGTGATCAATACCCAAAAAAATAAACTCTCAAATTTATGTTATCAACATTTTTAGAGGATGGTGATAGACCATATTTGAGCGATTACATGCCATTTATTAAGCATGTGGTTACATATC
>JARHVA010000068.1:7080000-7127500 GCA_037957365.1 Torreya grandis
TATTATTTTAAAACAATGCAACATATTTCAAAATACACTAACATTCCCCTCTTTATTACATTGTTTTTATAAATTTACCCCCAAAAATAGATCAATTTTCACCTTGTTAAGTGACTTGGTGAGTATATCTATTATCTGTAAATTTATTGGGTAGTATTAGAGTTGAAAGTGGTGTTTCAAGACTTGTTCTCAAATGTAATGACATTTAACCTCAATGTATTTGGTTCTTTCATAAAAAAATAAATTCTTGACAAGCTTCAAAACACCATGGTTATCATGGAAAAGGACTGGTGGCTAATCTTCAGGAATATCTATGTCATACAAAATGTGACATAACTAAATTACTTCTCACATACTTCCTTGTGTGACATGATATTTATTTATATCCTATATAAATATAAAAAGATAGATGACAACAAACATATGTCTGGTCTTGTATATGTCAAGTAGATAAGACTCCCAACAAGTTGCCTGTATTGAGTTCCGTCTACTTGAGGTGAAACCTGAAATCAATAAATTTGTAAACCTTTCTCCATGGTAGTTGAAAATGGTTTATAATTTGTCATATCATATTTCTCAATTAGTGCCTTTGTATATTTCATCTTTGAGATAAGAATTTAATTCTTCTTTTGCCATATCTCCAAGCCAATATAGTAATGAAGTAGCCCCGAGTCTATCATGTTGAAGGATTTATTCAAGTCATTGATTACTTCTTTAATGAGATCATCTAAGATGCCTATGATCACAAGATTATCCATATACAGAACAATAATTATAATATCGATTCCTACCTTTTAAATATACAAATTATCTTAAAAAGTAGTGTAGTACAATGATTTGACATTGAAACTTAAATAAACATATAATTAATAAAACATAATATGATTCATAACATTTATTATAATAATAATTTTGAAAAATATTAAAATTATCCTTTTCATCATCCACCTCACCCATAACATCAATCTCCTTTCCTTAAAAGATACTAAATTAATATAGAAACATAAAACTACATATATTATATTGGAAGGGAGGACTAGGAGATCAATAGTGGTAGCCCAAATCTTGCTTAATCTTAAGGATAAAGCATTATTCTTATCAAGGCACTATTCAACTTGATTAAAATTATATAACACAAAGTATATGATTTCATTTATTTTATCATCAAATTTTAATAATAAAGTGACTTCTCTTCTTTTAGCATGCAACTCAAGTCTAACGTACATTTCTAGATTGAATGAACTATTTGCTAGAAAATCAATTAACAACATTCTACTTTAGATAATGTGTAATTTCTTAAAATTTTCACATGCTAATGATAAAAACATCATATTATCCATCAATGCATATGCAAAGCTTTGCCTAACATCACCTTGGATTAGGCCCATGTTTAAGTATTAATCTCTCTTGGACGATTTAATTGATAGATTAGATGTGATATGAAATTGTGCTTTATTTCATGTGCCCTTTGATTATTTAACATTGGATCGTAGGAAAAGAGATATATATTTTTGTGATAAATAAGAATTTGGATACTCTACTAGAAAACTTAGGCTTAGATACCTTCTAAAATTCCATTCTAGTAATTAAGTTCCCGAACAACACTCAAAACACAATGCATGAGTTAAAATTATTTGCAGAGAATTTATATAGATGAACGAAGTGTACTAAAACCTAGAATTTAAGCTAGGTTACCTAAAACCTTGGATTCAAACCCTGAATTTCCACATTTTACACCATGTTACAACAAAATCTTTGATTATAACCTGTAATTTACACATGAATTCCACATAATATTAATATGCTCAAATGTTTGAAAACAAAACACCACCCTATTTTCTAAATAAAAAGGATGAAGTGAAGTTTATTTTCATGATAGTGGACCATGTAGACTTGGTGTTATTTAAACCTGCTTATTATTAGTTACTTGTACCTATCGAAAGGTTCTTAGCATATGTTTTTTCTCCAAAAAAAATTGAAATTAAAAGCACTCTATTAGACCACTTGGGATTAGTATTATTTGAGAATATAACTTATTACCTTAAGGTACAAGTCTGACAAAACTTTCCATGTGTTATTTTTAGAATTAATTTTATGAATTTTAGATAATGGTACATATCCTAACAATGAAGATATTCTTTCACATAAGGGATCTTAGATTATGTGATCCCTTAAAAAGAAAATTAATCTAATGTCTCTTGGCTTGTGTGGTACCTCCAAACAAGTTAAATTGAAATTTTTTTAGCTCATGTGATGTCTCCACAAAAAAAAAAAAAAAAAAAAAAAAAAAAAAAAAAAAATCTTTTCCACTTGAACACCTAGGATTAGTGTTTTTTAAACCTACAATTTTTTTCCTTAAGGTACAAGGCCCACAAAATTTTCCACATGTTCTTTTGAACACTAATGTCATGTGTTTAAATAATAATGCATATCCTAAAAATATATATATTATTGCTCATGAGGGATCTTGAATTATGTATCACCTCCATAGAACATTATTTGTAAGAACTTGGCTCATGTGGTACCTTGGAAAAAAATGAATCAAATGGTTCTTGGCTCATCTGGTGATGAAATTAGAAAATATAAAATCAAATTTTTAGTAGCCCCAATTTTATTTGAATTTGAGTACTAATATCTATAGATTTTTTTATGAATGAATTAAAATCATCACATAAAATTATTTAAATAAAACTCAATTCAAAATAGGAGTTGACATGCAAAATTAAAAAAGATAAATAAATCAAAAATATATGTAGAGTTAACTGACCCTATTATTTTTAGATGCTTCTATGTTTAGAAACTTTTACATGTAAGCTCAGATGGGCCTAAAAATATCCACTTATGCCATACACACCAAATTCACAATAATGGATGAATTGCAACTCAATTTTAATTCCATTTTCAAATATATCTAGTTTTTAAAATTTTAAAATTATCAAAAAATACTAGAATGCAATTTTGAATCCTTATATGGTCACTTATCACCTTCAAACTATATGGAAATGTAGCACAAATTTCTAAGGTGAGTGTAAAAACTAAAATTTGATCAATAAATGCTTGATAATGATTTAAGGTATTTTTTAAGGAATGAGAATTTTTGGGAAGTGTATAATTGTAGGAAAATATTTTAATATTAAAGTATATGGAACATAAGTATGATAAGAAAAATTTAAGGAATAGCATAGAATCTACTAGTAATTAATGATTTTTTTTTCAAATCTAACAATTTTAAGGATATTTTATAAGTAAATTTGGTGAATATTTTTTTGAAAATTTCTTTATTGGTGAATCTAAAACTTTCAAAATTTGACAAAAAATAGTCAGTTGCAAAAAAGTAGCCCCTAAAAATTACCCTAAAATGTTTGTCCTTGACATCTATACCTTGCTTGGCCAACTCATTATTATGATCATCATTTATCTATTTAAAATCCATCAAAGTCTTAAAATTAATAAGAACATCTTTTATAATTGCCTAATTTAATCCTATTCATCCCTAATCAATAAATAATCCACTATTAATTTAGTCTTAAAAGCCTCTATCCTTCTTGGACAAGTGTGCAGTATGAAAACATGGGTGCACTTATTACTTTTCCACTAGTGAATACTTTTCTCCCTTGCTTCAAAGGCTAGTTTTTAAAAGTTACACACTTCTTAATGCCTTTCTTGGGCACAACAATAGGTCAATTATTAAAAAAATTGAAATATTATTATATAAAGGCACATCAAGTGTCTCATTTCAAACCCCTAACAACTCTATCTAACACTCTCTTACAAAGGTAAATTCAAAAGCATCCATATATTAAACAAAGATTCCTAATGCAATTTTATTAGATTACTACAATCATTGACCAAGTTAATATTGTTTTGTTATAGATTGAGGGCATCCTTTGTCAAGCACTCTAATCAAATTTTCTAGTTACATTAATATTATCTTCCCTAAAAGGAAAACTACGTTGACCTGAGGTTAACTTATACTATGTAGCTAACACTCAATAAACAAGGGATTTTCTACAAATATCTTAGTCATATCCCACTTCCTCATTCCTTCCCCCTTTTCATTTGATCTTTTTTCATGTATTTGTGTAGGCTAGGGTTTTGATTATGTAGGTTATTAGTGCATCAAAACATTCTTTGAACATAATCAATAAATATATAGATAAAAGTAAACCAACCTAGAATTATAGTTTTAATGCACAGTCTAGATAGACAAAGTTTCATTAGTAAATAGTGACACACTATGACCTTGTCTATGTACTACATAGTTTTCCTAGGATACAACTAGTCACTTTTTCAATTAACTTTGTGCTTTTTAGTTTTCATTGATAGTTCTAGACAACCATAGTTACCAAATGAATAACACAATTTGAAATTAAAAAAATTTCAAGGACATGTCTCTAACCAAATCATTCTCCTCTAGTTGAGAATAACTCACCTCTTATGAGTTACCCTTATTATACTCATACCATTTATACGCATCAATATTATTCAACTCCTATTTTTTATAGATAATTTAGGGATAATTTTACTTCTTCCAATATAAATGAATCAATTACCAAAACCACACATCTAGGATAACATCCACAAAAAGGTGATAGAGTATTAAAATGTCCTAACTAGTCGATAATGAACCAACATAAAGCATAATACACAGAACCACTACCCAAAGGGGATAAAACATAACCAAAAACTAACTAGGGGGAAATGATCCTAGGAAAGGAAATCACCATAGAACATAAACTGAGATAAACATAAAAACACGTGCACATAGATAAGATACATGCAAGAAAAAAAGAGTCCATCTAATCATTGGGCTACACCATGGTGCTCACCATTGAGTTGTCTCATTATTTTCCACTGTGGACTATAACTTGATACCTCTATTAAAATATTTACCTATTTATCCTTAGTAATGGGATCAAAATGATTGCCCAAAATAGGGGCTCACATGTTGGACTCAAGCTGAGCTCGCATGGTCAAAGAAGTTGCCTATTGAAAATGAGCCACCATAGTCCCATTAGGCCTTACATCCATGGTCCTTAAAGAGGGTGGAAAGTAATGGCCAACCCAACCATTTAATCTAGCAACCATGTAGGAACAAACACATGATGTGACTGAGACATCCCCATGATAAATGAAAGGGAGGGTAGGGGAGCCTGCTGGGAGCTCACATCCAAAGAGATAATAATTCAACCAGTCAAAGAGGGGGAGGAAAGGTGACCTATAATTTATCCACATAATCTAGCATAATGTTAAACCACTCCTTGATATCTTAAAAGATATACAAGGGAATAATGACATAGTTATACTTTCTTGAGAGGGGCTATGACGATGGGACTTTGTCCAAAAAATCATTAATTATTGTTTATTGTCTAAATATGTATCAAGGTTTTATCATCTATTTTATTATCTCTTTCACTATTTCCTTGGACTCCACAGTGAAGATCATGTTGATGATGAATAATGAAGTCTCCAAGAAAACTAGGCCCACTATGGCCTTCAATACTGGCCTAAATTGAAAATAAAAACCTTCTTCAGATGGGATTCACTGATTCTTCCCTTGAAAGACATTTTCATCATGTCATAATAAACACACAAAAAAGGCTAACTAATATAATAAATAGTTCTAAATTATCCAACACCCAACCCAAGATGATCACTCAAATGGAAGGCCTTGAACTATTCATAATCCACATAAATGCAATCCAACCTACTATAGACTCTAAAATGTGTGAGGATTTTATTTTATACATGGCCACTTTAGTTTTTTGGACCACCTCCTCTAATACAATGGCTCTATTTTCAAATATCATCTGATTGTGTTCTTTATATAACATCCAAATTAGTATAGTTGAACAGGACACCCAAAGACTAGAAAAGGTGTCCTTAATAGGCCCTAGTTTCCAAGAGGCAAGGTAGAGAGAAGTGATCTAGGGCAAGCCCATCTCATCCCTAGTTTAACACACATCCAACTTTTACACTAGTCTATAAGGTGGTAATTAAACAAGTGATTTACATGTTTCCCAGTAAAAAAAAAACAAAAAGAGGGCCCTTCAACTCCAATCTTATGCAACCTATCAAAAGTTGGTATATTATTCTAAGTAGTTATCCAACCAAATGCCTCAGCCTTGGGCATCCCATTTTTATTCTAGGATATCATTTTTTCCCAAGAAAAGGAATAGTCCATGAATCTAAAAAAATTTAGCTCATATTGAGAGTGTATATACAATATTTGGCTTCTACCCAATGAATTAAATCATCTTTGGAGTTTAGGAAGAATTTTATTTTGAAACGTATTCTAGTTATAATCTATTTTTGACTATTCATGAATATGAATTCCCCTAATCATTTAATTTCCATTTCTTCATACTTTCCCATGGATGGGGAGCTAGGTAATCATACACATTTTGACCCTAATCAGAAGTCAAGAAATCCTTGGCCTCTTCTAGCCTTTGCACACCCTAGATCATCTTGTGACCATTCCACGAGTCACCCCAATAATATGATTTTTTCTCATTGTTGACAATTCAAGAGACATGGTATTTTATTATGAAGTGAAATTTTAAACTAAAATTCCACAGGTGAGAACCCTTGAGGAGGTTGTAAATTCTTAAAATATTAGTGGCTTCATGATCTCCAAAATATTTGCCACAATAAAATTAAGGTTGGGTCCTATGTTTTTGTCACCCTAGCATGTATACAATACCATGAATTAAATATAAAATTGTTAATATTTTTAAATATTGATTGAAAAGACTTTAAACATATTACAACTCATTATTTGGACCAGGTTGTCAACTTTTATATTTAAAAGTTTATTTGCCAGCTTAACTAATTTAGTGGAATTTATCATATGCACTAAACTAATTTAACATTAATTTAATATTATTTCAAACAAAATAAACCATCAATGCTAACACTTGGGTTTTATATTGTTTTCTGACATTTTCTAAGCATTTGGCCAAAAACATTGAATTGAAAGGTTCTTGGCTCATGTGATGTCCTTAGAAAAATTGAATATAAGTCTATTCTATTAGACCACCTATGGTATTAGTGCTACTTGAATCTACAACTTATTTTTTATTTAAGGCATAAGGCTCACAAAAAAATTCACATGTTTTTTTTTAAATTAAAATAATGGATTTGATATAAGGCATAACACTCAAAATATAATGCATGAGTTTCCATTATTTGTAGAGAATTTATATAAATGAACAAAGTGTACTATATCCTAGCATTCATGCTAGGTTACCTAAACCATGGATTCAGACCCTCAATTTCCACATTTTAAACAAATTTAAAACAAACCTTTGATTTTAACCTATAATTTGCACATGAATTTCATAAAATATTATTACGCTCAAATGTTTGAAATAAAAACACCACCCTATTTTATAAATAAAAAGGATGAAATGAAGTTGATTTTCATGATAGTGGACCATGTAGAATTAGTGTTAACTAAACCCACTTATTACTAATTACTTGTACCTACAAAAAAATTGAATCAAAAGGTTCTTGGCTCATGTGGTGTCTCTAAAAAAATTGAAACTAAAGTTACTCTATTGGAACACCTAGGATTAGTGTTATTTGATCCTACAACTTGTTCATTAAGGTAAAAGGCAAACCAAATTTTCCATTTGTTCTTTTATAAATTAATTTTATGAATTTGAGATAATGGTAGATATCCCAATAATATATATATTATTTCACATGAGGTACCTTACATTATGTGGTCCCTTAAAAAAAATGTAATTGAATAGATCTTGGCTTGTGTGGTTCCTCCAAAAAAGATTTATTTAAATATTTTTAATTCATGTGGTGTTTGCACAAAAATTTAATTTAAATCTATTCCATTTGAACACCTAGAATTAGTGTTTTTTGAACCTACAACTTGTTTCCTTAAGGTACAAGGCACACAAGATTTTCCATGTGTTATTTTGAGCAGTAACGTCATAGATTTGACATAATAATACATGTCATATAAATTTATATATTATTTATCATGAGGGATATTAAATTATATGGTGTCCCCATAAAAAATTTGTCAATTGGCTCTTGGCTGATGTGGTACATAAGAAAAAATTGAATCAAAAGGTTCATGGCTCATGTGGCGATGAAATTAGAAAATAGAAATGCAAATTTTTAATAAACCTAATTTTATCAAAATTTATGGACTATTAATATTTATTGATTCTACACGAATGAATTCGAAGCATAATATAAAATTACTTAAATAAAACTCAATTTAAATTACCTTTATTTTGTAAATTTATTTTATTCTAATTTAAATTTAATTTAATTTTAATTTCTTTAATCCTGTCATTATTATTTTATTTTCTTCTTATTATATAATTTATTTTACTTTATTTGTTTGTGATTGTTTTATTTTTATATTTTTATATTTTTCTTTCTTATTAATTTATTAAGATTTGGTAATATTCGCATGGTTATAATTGGTATTTTATTTATTTTATGTTATTGTGATTTGATTTAGGAGAGATTTCAAAGGAGATTTTATCTCCTTAAATATAGGAATGATATTCCTATACATTATTTACTCTTGTATAGAATTATAATGCAACAGAAGAAATTTATATATCTAGTCTATGTATATCATGTTGATTCTCTATAAATCTAAACTAGACTCATTATTTGGTATCAGAACATCCTTGGTCTTGCCCTATGATGAGAAAATGAATTTTTTTTAGGGACAACCTTCATATTATTTGTTTTCCCAAATCCATGAAGTTTGTTCAGTAGTGAAAATTATTATGGGTATAGGCCTTGATTGTGTTGTAGTTTTTTTTGGGTAACTCTACGTTATCAATTCTATCTTCAAGTTGGTTTATTCATATGCTAATTAATATTTAAATTCATCTACATATCTATGTATTTGATATGGGAAGATTTTGCATATCATTGATTATTGTTTACATCTCATTGAATCCAATGTAAGAATAAACTTCTAGTTTCTTGAAAAATCTGATATTAGAAAATGTATGTGTGGCATTTCATCATCATAACTCATGCAATCAACACATATTGGCACATTGAAATGATCTTCAACTTGCTTTTAGCATGAAGATTTTTTTTTATATTTATTTCTCTATACTTATAGTTCTGAAGAAACTAGTAATGCATTCATTGTAGATATTGTGTGTCAATATCTACATCTGGCATGATATAGTGGTGCATCTTTAGCCTTCAGGGACTAAAAATGCCAAGTTATCCTAAGGAAGAATCTATTATATTGGTTTCTATTCACATTTTCCTACCTTGCCACGTTACAATGATGTCCTTCCATCTCAGCTTTGGAAGTATGGTATAATAAGTTTTCATTCTTCAATCTCACTCAGATTAGTTCTCTCTCCATGTGATGTCTAAGTGAAATGGTTCATGTATTTCTAGTAGTAGCACATGGTTGTTATCTTGTAGGATTTTGTCTTTATTTAATTAGTGTTTAAGTTTAGAGAATATAAGGCATAACACTCAAAATATAATGCATGAGTTTCCATTATTTGTAGAGAATTTATATAAATTAACAAAGTGTACTATAACCTAGCATTCATACTAGGTTACCTAAACCATGGATTCAGACCCTCAATTTCCACATTTTAAACAAATTTAAAACAAACCTTTGATTTTAACCTATAATTTGCACATGAATTTCATAAAATATTATTACGCTCAAATGTTTGAAATAAAAACACCACCCTATTTTATAAATAAAAAGGATGAAATGAAGTTGATTTTCATGATAGTGGACCATGTAGAATTAGTGTTAACTAAACCCACTTATTACAAATTACTTGTACCTACAAAAAAATTGAATCAAAAGGTTCTTGGCTCATGTGGTGTCTCTAAAAAATTTCAAACTAAAGTTACTCTATTGGAACACCTAGGATTAGTGTTATTTGATCCTACAACTTGTTCATTAAGGTAAAAGGCAAACCAAATTTTCCATTTGTTCTTTTATAAATTAATTTTATGAATTTGAGATAATGGTAGATATCCCAATAATATATATATTATTTCACATGAGGTACCTTACATTATGTGGTCCCTTAAAAAAAATGTAATCGAATAGATCTTGGCTTGTGTGGTTCCTCCAAAAAAGATTTATTGAAATATTTTTAATTCATGTGGTGTTTGCACAAAAATTTAATTTAAATCTATTCCATTTGAACACCTAGAATTAGTGTTTTTTGAACCTACAACTTGTTTCCTTAAGGTACAAGGCACACAAGATTTTCCGTGTGTTATTTTGAGCAGTAACGTTATAGATTTGACATAATAATACATGTCATATAAATTTATATATTATTTATCATGAGGGATATTAAATTATATGGTGTCCCCATAAAAAATTTGTCAATTGGCTCTTGGCTGATGTGGTACATAAGAAAAAATTGAATCAAAAGGTTCATGGCTCATGTGGCGATGAAATTAGAAAATAGAAATGCAAATTTTTAATAAACCTAATTTTATCAAAATTTATTGACTATTAATATTTATTGATTCTACATGAATGAATTCGAAGCATAATATAAAATTACTTAAATAAAACTCAATTTAAATTACCTTTACTTTGTAAATTTATTTTATTCTAATTTAAATTTAATTTAATTTTAATTTCTTTAATCCTGTCATTATTATTTTATTTTCTTCTTATTATATAATTTATTTTACTTTATTTGTTTGTGATTGTTTTATTTTTATATTTTTATATTTTTCTTTCTTATTAATTTATTAAGATTTGGTAATATTCACATGGTTATAGTTGGTATTTTATTTATTTTATGTTATTGTGATTTGATTTAGGAGAGATTTCAAAGGAGATTTTATCTCCTTAAATATAGGAATGATATTCCTATACATTATTTACTCTTTTATAGAATTATAATGCAACAGAAGAAATTTATATATCTAGTCTATGTATATCATGTTGATTCTCTATAAATTTAAACTAGACTCATTATTTGGTATCAGAACATCCTTGGTCTTGCCCTATGATGAGAAAATGAATTGTTTTTAGGGACAACCTTCATATTATTTGTTTTCCCAAATCCATGAAGTTTGTTCAGTAGTGAAAATTATTATGGGTATAGGCCTTGATTGTGTTGTAGTTTTTTTTGGGTAACTCTACGTTATCAATTCTATCTTCAAGTTGGTTTATTCATATGTTAATTAATAGTTAAATTCATCTACATATCTATGTATTTGATATGGGAAGACTTTGCATATCATTGATTATTGTTTACATCTCATTGAATCCAATGTAAGAATAAACTTCTAGTTGCTTGAAAAATCTGATATTAGAAAATGTATGTGTGGCATTTCATCATCATAACTCATGCAATCAACACATATTGGCACATTGAAATGATCTTCAACTTGCTTTTAGCATGAAGATTTTTTTTTAGATTTATTTCTCTATACTTATAGTTCTGAAGAAACTAGTAATGCATTCATTGTAGATATTGTGTGTCAATATCTACATCTGGCATGATATATTGGTGCATCTTTAGCCTTCAGGGACTAAAAATGCCAAGTTATCCTAAGGAAGAATCTACTATATTGGTTTCTATTCACATTTTCCTACCTTTCCACGTTACAATGATGCCCTTCCATCTCAGCTTTGGAAGTATGGTATAATAAGTTTTCATTCTTCAATCTCACTCAAATTAGTTCTCTCTCCATGTGATGTCTAAGTGAAATGGTTCATGCATTTCTAGTAGTAGCACATGGTTGTTATCTTGTAGGGTTTTGTCTTTATTTAATTAGTGTTTAAGTTTAGATGTGTCATTTGTTATATTTTTAAGTAAGTCAATAGATTTTTAATAGCGTATTCAGTTTTTTAATAATTAGATGTTATTATAAAATATAATCACTTTCATGAATACCTTTAGTCAATGCCTTTATATAGAGTCTTTAGTGTTAAAGTTATATATTTTATTTTAGCATTAGAAAAAGAGTCAAAGATCTTTTTTATGTATTTAGTCTTATTGTCCAAAAAAATTCATTGTGTCATTAATTATTTTTAATGTCATTGTAAGAGTATTGAGTCAAATTATAATTAAGGTCTAGTATTTTTTTGGATTATGTCATTAAGTCATGAAAATTCAAGCTATCACAAGGTTTTAGGTCATCATTGAGTCATGTTTGTAAAAAAAAATATATCATATCGATGTATTTTTTATTGTATGCAATGTTTGAATTATGGGGAATATTGTCATTAATAACATGAGCCTCATCAAAATATAAACTGAGTAAGTAGCTTCAATAATTAAAGGATGGACGCATAAGATGATGGAAGCTATTAAAGCCTCTTAAAATCCACTAGTAAAGAGGCCACTTCTAATTTAGTGGCACATTTGTGTGGTGTGTGTTAGTAATAACACAAGCACATTCCTGTTCACATG
The DNA here is from genome assembly GCA_037957365.1 of Torreya grandis. Classification (NCBI taxonomy): domain Eukaryota; kingdom Viridiplantae; phylum Streptophyta; class Pinopsida; order Cupressales; family Taxaceae; genus Torreya; species Torreya grandis. Next base: position 7,092,420 of record JARHVA010000068.1, read on the forward strand.
CATTTTTTTAGTATGTTGGTTTGTAAATAAAACCTTTTGTAGATATTCAAGAAAAAAGTTCTTGTTTTCAAAAAACTCTTTTTTGGGTAGTAGGAGAAGATTTCAAGGTAAAATCAAGGATGGTTATCCAGTTGGTGCCAAGCTTATGGATCTTGGAGATTTAGAATTTGGGAGCCCAAGGAGGAAGGGAAAGACCCATAGGAACCTAAAGAGGAAGGGATTAGTCCTGCATAATTTAGCTCCCCACTACACCTTCACGAGGGTAAATATATAATCTATGGATTTTGTACCTGGTCTAGTCAGTGCTTTCAAAAGATGGTTAATTTTTTTGAAAATGTGATTTTATACCCATGTTCACATTAGGGTGGTGAATGTTAGGATTTGGTAATATTCACATGGTTATAATTGGTATTTTATTTAGTTTATGCTATTGGGAGTTGGTTTAGGAGAGATTTTGGAGGAAGTTTGATCTTCCTAAATATAGGATTGATATTCCTATATATTTTATATGCACGTATGGAATTGTAATGCAATAAAAAAAAAGTTTATCTGGTCTATGTAAATCATGTTGATTCTTTGAAAATCTAAACCAAGTTCATTATCATAATTAATATTATATTTTATTATATTTTATAAATTTATTATATTTTTGGACTTTATTTTACCAATATTTAAATTAAGATAAACCCATCTTTGACTAGTGTAGAATCCAAGCTAGGCACAATGGGAGGCTCGAGTCTTCCCAAAAAGAAGAAAAGTAAACAAATCCAGTAGGAGCTAAAAAAACCAAATTTGAGGCACACTAGTAGGCCCATTTTATTAAAGAGAAAAGCATAGCCAGACAAAATTCCCCCATAAGACCAAGTAAATATGGGGGTCCCTGAGGGCATAAAAGAAACCTGGTCCCATAAATCAAAGATAAACCATTGAGGAAAATGAAAAGAACCCAAAAGTAAAGGAGCACTGACATCCAGATATTATAACCAATAAAACAAATAATGACGGGCTCTACACATGTTTTGAACTTAAGAGTGTTATAAATATTGTTGACTTCTAATTTTTAATAAAAAAATACATCAGGGGGAAGATTTGTAATTTCCCCATCTTACTACCAAAACTCTTGAGAAGAATTAGGACCCTCCAGGCTGAGGTTACTATTATGGACTCCTTAGACCTCCATATATGAATTCTTGGGATCCCAAAATTTATTACAATTTGATAAAAATGTATTTATCCCTATTAAACATAATTTATTGGTTTTAACATCATAGAACAAACATGAACTAAATAGATTTAAGAAGATTATGGTCCCTAACAATTCACACAAAGCCTAGTTGAGATCAACCTTTTACAAGAATGGATAGTAGGATCAATATTCATAAGCATATCAAAATAATTCCCAATAATTTTTAGGATTTAGTCCATCCAAAATGTAGGAGGGAGGCCAAAAGTTATAGCCATAGAGGAATCCAATCCAATTTAAAATACAAGTAAAATTGATTCAAATTAAAAGCTAAAATCATGAGGATTTACCTTCCCATCAAACATGGACTTCATTAAGGAATCTCATGTTATCTTCTACACAACCAAAAGAAAACAACAAATAATGATTAACAAGGGAAACAATTATAACTTACTCAATTCTAATCTACTTCCTCTTGGTCTAATTTTTGATTGCTTCAATGCCATGCCTTGCTCCAACAAACTTCCCAATTAAAGAGTTTCTATATTTTTCTTCAACTTCTTCTAAAATCTTATCAGGGACATACATAACCAAATTCCTACTTCTAACAACACTCATGAGTGTTTGTAGTCACATCTCATAGGTTCCTTGACGTAATTAGGGTGTCCCTCTAAAATTTCCATCCCTTTAGCAGTGTTTGAGTCTTCAATAAACTAAACCTAACTTTTTGAACCAATGGATAACAAAGTCATAGAATGTTTGAATTTTTGCTTACATGGGCTGATTAATAAATGCTCTTCCAACCAAATCTTTTCAAAGGGAACTATTATCTAATAATTAAAAACTAAAATAGGTATAAAATAAATACATTTAATGCTCTAATAGCTTAAACAAAATACACTCTTGGGAATTGGAAGTGGGTCCATGTTACTTCTCAACTTGAGTTACCAAACAGTCGCTAATAATTAAACATCACAGAGAAGCCCATCAAGGGTTCTAGTGAAATTAATAAATTTATAAAACTTAACATCCCCAAAAATCCTAACAAAAAAGTTTTAATATGAACAGATTTTCAAAATTGAGCTTTCCTTCCTCTTATATTGGCACTAGTTGCCACTTTTTTACCTTTCTTTCTTTAGATTTTCTACCTTTGTCCCTTTATTACAAAAATCAATTATTTAATGGTGAAATCTAGTACACATAGTGGTTGGATTAAAAAAACTTCAAAACCTCTCATTTAGTCACATATTAACATGCATGGTTCAAAATAATATATTTATCAATCTAAGAGTAATAATTCTTGGAAAATAAACCATATAATTAATCCTTCATAATCAATCTATGGTTCAACGGATTATCGAGAACTGAATACACAATGAAGAGTAGCTTTTATAACTCAAGTGCAACATACATATACATAATCATGAGTAGTTATTACACAATAATCATAAAAACAAACATAATTTTGGAATCCTATTATATTGAAGCACAAATGTATGCATGAAAATCATTGTACAAGGTGGTCCATTGAGTTGTAACATATATATCAATCCACAATTATTATGTATATATGCCATTAGTTTTTTATTCTCTTGATATTTCCAAGAAACTAAATTTATATAATTAACTTTATCATAAAATTTGAGGTGAGGGGTCACAATTAAATTAGATATAATATAAATTTTACATGTGTCTTAAGAGTTGTATTTGAGATAATAAAAATAAGGCCAAGAATAGGTGGATCTTGTTGATGTTAATGCAATACATTAAAGGGAAAGATATTTATAGAGAAAAAAGATTTAGAATACTAAGTTGATGAGGATAAAATAAAATTATTCTTGTTATTTGATATGAAAACTATGAAATGGACTTGTGCACTTTTTAATATTACTCCAGATTATTTCAATACTTAAACATGTATATTTAGCTTGAAAAAGAAGCATTACTAGACAATAATTAAAATGATTTCCAATTCCTTAATAAATGGAAAATAATACTTTTTTTCTCCTAAGAATACCATATTACATTAGATCAATCAATGAATTAAGCATAACATAGTGAACTTCACAATTTAACTCTTCCACCAAGAAAAATAAAACTAACATTATTTTAAGATTTTCCATAAATATATAAAAACTAAAATAGGATCCAAAACACATGCACCCTAACACCATAAGTGTTATTTCTCTTTTTATGATCTTAGCTTGATTATAAAAAGATACCATATGAGAATTTGTTTTGGTTTTACTAGGTGAACATGACTTCTAAGAAATCCACTTCACTTCTTATCCTTCATGCGTGAAATCAGTACACAAGGATGAAAATAATGCATATTAACAAAAAGAATCATATGAATATAAATTTGTACAAAAAATTATCCATACATAATCAATTTTTAATCATTCACACATGAAAACAATACACAACGAGGAACATAATGCATCTCATTTAAGATAAATTGAATTAATGTGTACATTTTATCAAGAAATCCATCACACATGGGTAATTAGGAAATAGTCCATCACTGCTATAGGAAAATATCTATCACACACCATAAATTACATAAATAGAACAACATAGAGAAGACATTCATTTTACACATGGGAAATGACATAAATTAATCACCATTAAGAAATTTTTCATCTTTTCAATAAATAAATATCATATAGAAAATATCCACATGGGTAAATTACAAAAATCAATTATTTAATGGTGTAATATAGGACATAGAGTGGTTGGATCAACAAAACACACTTCACAACCTCTTATTTAGCCACATATTAGCATGCATCATTTCAAAATAATAGATTTATCAATCTTAAAGTGTAATAATTATTTTCAAAATCAACCATATAATTCATCATGCATGATGAATTGATGGTCCAATAGATCATCAAGATCTAAATACACAATTAAGAGTAGTTGTCATACACTCAAGAGAAAAATGAATATGCATAACTAAGAGAAATTACTACCCAATAATCATAAAAACATAAATAATTATCAAATCTTATTATATTGAAACATGTAAATAACAAATATACACGTGAAAATCATCATATAAGGTGGTCTATTGAGTTGTGACATATATATAAATCCATAATTATTATGCATATATATCATTAGATTTTGATTATCTTGATTTTTCATAGAAATTATATTTTTATAACTAAATTTATCATAAATTTTGAGGTTGGGATGATAACTAAATTAAATATAATATGAATTGTGCATGCATTTCAAGAGTTGTATTTGAGATAGAAAAAATAAGGCCAAGAATCAATGGGTCTTGTTGATGCTAATGCAATGTTTTATGTTATAAAATATAATTGTAGATAAAAGAAGATGTAGACTAAGATGTTGATGAGGATCAAATAAAATTAGTTTTTCTAATTTTTAATGACAAACGTGAGATGGAATTCTGTGCATTTTGAGTATTACTATGGATTATTTCAATACCTAAACATGTATATTTCCCTTGAAAAATAAAAAATATTAAATAATAGTCACAATAATTCCAATTCCTTAATAAGTGGAAAATAATTATTTTTTCTCTTAAGATTACCATATTATATTACTGAATTCAATGAATTCAACACAACGTAGTAAACTTAAGAATTTAACTCTTCCACCAAGAAAAATAAAACTAACATTGTTTTAATATTTTCCTTAAATATATTGAAACTAAAATAAGAGCCAAAATACATGCATGCTAACACCATAAGTATTTTTACTCATTCTATCATCTTAGCTTGATTATAAAAAGATACCATATGAGTAGATGTTTTCGTGTCATGTTCCACCTAGCTAACATCATGATGAGTATGAATTATCAATAAGGAGGAAATGAGGAATCAATTGACTACAATGTTGACATCTTACTAAGCTAGCCATTTAATTTCACCCCAATACATTGTTTCCAAATTAATACCAAATTTTTATTTTTAACCATTATTATTATTCAACTATAACCAATGAGATAAATGAGGAAAGGTCATATATATAATATATTCAATAAAAATAGTAGGATCGAAGTGAAAATAAAAATGAGAAATATAAAATAAAATTATTAAATGTTAATCAAATCCTTCAAAATAGTTATATTCCCAATGGCATAAATGCACAATAGAACATTCAAAGGCTTTAAAATTTTCATATGGAATGGGATCCCCAAACCATAATTTCTTGAGATAAAATTAGAGTTAAATGTGATTTTAGCACATTTTTAATAAGAAATAAAGTCTCTTAGAGTGGAGACAAAATCCCCTAATAGAGTAAACACAACTATGACATTGGTCCTATGACTTTATTGACCTCTCTCAACACCCTGAAATACACATCTATACTATGTACTAATGTAGTCATGGTTTTAATGGGCATAAATGTGCTTCCATATGTAAATTTATATTATTCTCCTTCATCTAACCCACACAAATAAATCATAGAGGATGGAAAACATACTACAAGGATAATTACAATGTGAAAATAAGATAAAAACTAGGTGCTAACCTGAAATGTAAATAATCACAAAGGAACATTTTTCATTAACATAAAATCGATAGATTGTATAAATCAGCTACATCCTAACACAAAAATGTAAAAGGAATAAAGTGTAAACATCCATCATAAGGGTAATTTTAACTAATATAATGAGATGTTCTAATCATAAATAAATCCAAACTGTTCAATCAAAAGGGGAAAATGGTTTCACAAAAGTAATTAAGGTTACCTTATATATGTTGTGATACTCCAATAACTACTGATCTAAATTATGAATTTTATCTCAAATTATTTTTTTCCTTATTTTTTAAAATATTCCTCATAGCCAAATATAATGGCATTTTGTTTTATTTAATATTAGAATTCATTATTAATTTTATAGTCCTTTCTTTCACCAAAGATATACCATCACTTTTAAGGCAATGTGTCTTACTTCTTCTAACAATTTAATTTCCACAAATTGTTACTTAGAATTTTTTGTTGATGTTCACTCAAACCTATCCATTGACAGAAGGAAGGATTTTCATCATTAACTCTCAACCATCCATAAATTTGGGTGTCCTTAATATATATTAATAAATATGTTTTCTTCATAGTGACCATTTTTTCATTAATATTTTTGCATTAGTTGACAATATCCATGTCTCATTCACATGTGGAAAAATTTCTATCCTTTTTACCCATGCTTATAGATATGATTTTTTCACTTAATCTAAGTGATTAGTATGCAACATGATCCCTAGTGATTGTGTAGTGTGGTATGTTGTTAAATTCAGTACCATACTAAAAAAATTTCCCCAACTCTACTGAGCTGACTCAACTTCCACAACAATTACAATATGTAGATCCTTGCCAACTTGTCTGATCATCAATATTGTTTTTAAAAATTTCCATACCATATACACGTTAAAATTTTACATCAAGGTAAATATATGCTATGATAATTTCAAATCCCTAATCTGATTGATAAAAAAAGATTAATAGAGAAAACCATAGTCCAATAAAACCATCATTTTTTATATTAATTAAATGCCATGTCATCATTTTATGTAAATGGTAATATAATGTCACATAAGAAATATAGTGTAAATAAATAAATGATCTCATAATTATACATATAAATAAATATTTACTCACATATGTTCTATAATATAGAGTTCCTAAATGAGTTTTGATCATCTAATATAGAAAAATACATAAGTCCATAACATAATAATAACTTTAAGGAGAATTCCCATGTTAGAAAAAATAAGAGTCTCATGATGGGTCATTACATAGTCCCCATTAAAAATATTCATTCCAGAAGTTTCACTTAAAATTATAAGGATAAATATGTTTTATCCTATAAGTGTCTCCATACCTTGTAGAAGTTGGGATATATTGTCATGTTTGACCTTTACTAGATCCATCGAAGATGAAGTGATTATCAAGAAATAATACTCACATGTTTAACCTTGAGATAATCCTCATATATTTCTAAATATAATTAATCTATAACATTAAATAGGTTAAGATTATTTACACGTGGAAAATATCATGCATCATATACATGTTGGATGGCAAGGTAAGCCTGCAAATAACTGGGACAAATTATTCAAGAATATAAAATGATCCTATAATCCATAGTCAAAACACATATTTTCATAAAATATTACATGGATTAACATTAATTAATTCTAAATCCTAAACATCAAAAATTATATTAATCGATTTATGCCTCGTTGATCTATCCATGCCTTGTTGACACATTTCTTAATCAACACAGCCTTTTATTTGATTTATTTCACCATATCAAGAATGATAAAAAAAATTTGTTCAAGACTGTTTCAAATTAAAAGTGATGTGAAGTTTCACCCATAAAAAGTTTCAAAAGGGACCATGTGAATGGAATTGTGTTAATAATTGTTATATGTAGGTTATACCAAAGGTAGATAATTAACCCAATGATTATATCGATCCATGAAATGTGTTTGAAATATGTCCTATTGGACATAATTTAACCCTTTTTATTATCCATCTATATAATTAATTTACTCTATATTTAAATTAAACTTTGAACCAAAATCTAACAAAAACATTGTCCAAAATTAGGATGTGAACAAAGAATCCATAAATAAAATTATTTTAAGTGGTACAACATATGGATACAAAATATTATCCACATAAAATTGGATAATGTATTATAACTCATAGGTGTTATTTGATAATATAAAAATGTGTGACCTTGGTTTATATATCTATAAATACCAAGATGGAATTATGTCTATGTTGAGCTAGTGGAAACCCAATAATGAAATATGTGCATATGAAAAAATATATACCAATGTGAAACACTAGAAACATCGGTAGTGTCATCAAAATTTCCTTGGGTTTCTAAAATAAAACCTCACATTGCTTATTCCATATAAATATCCTTCCCTTTGGATTGTTATGATTGGGGTTAAAAGTCATGAGTAATGTTCCATGAATCTGTAGTAATATCTATTGAATCCCATAAAGATGTGCATTTTAGTAACATTAATTTTATTTTTTCAATACATTATTACACTAATATTGGTTGGATTAACTCGTATACCACTAAAATAAATTTTGTGACTTAAGTATTACATTTACTATTTTAATAATGCATATTTAGGTAATTTTCCATAGAGTTGGTTTTCCATTAAACACTACAAAACCTGTTCCAAATATACTTCATGTTGTTCCTTATTCCAAAAAGATATTAGATTATTATAAATAAAATAAGAACAAATCTATCTTGATATTTATGGAACACATTTCTCATGATACCTAAAACACATTTGATGAATTTGTGAGACCAAATGACAAAACAGAAAACTAATAATGATAATATAGAATGCAAAAATATGTCTTTGATATGTCACCCTCTTTGATTTTTAACAGGTGTATGCATACCTAAAATATATTTTGGTTAAAACTCATGATTTTCTCATCTTATTGAAAAAATCAATCATATTCAGTAATGGGTAACTATATTTAATTATCCCCTTATTCAATTATGTATACTCAATGCATATCCTTAGTGATGAATCTTTCTTTTTCGTAAATATTACTAGTGGGCCCCATGGATGCATGTTTGGCTTCACTAATCCCTTGTCAATTAGGTATTGCATCTATAATCATAATTCACACAACTGAAGGGAATTCATCTTATATGGATCTTTTGAAATAGGTATATTATGGGAATTAATTCAATGTAAAAATTGGTCTCTCTTTATGGTAGAAATACAAATCGATACATATTGCTTAAATTTTTTTAAGGATGAGATTCAAAATTTTAATAAAAACTACAATTTTAATATAAAAATTGATAATATATGTGTACAATCCAAAAATAACATGCATATCCACCATTATAATTTCTTAATATTTATTTTTAAAATGATTTTTAAAAAAATAACTTTATAATAAAATTGTGAAGTTGGGACGCATAAAAAAATTCAATATAATATAAATTATACATGTTTTTTTTAGAGTTTATTTAAGATCAAAAAATTAAATTGAAGTGATTATCTCATCTTATTGATAAAATTATTGGTCATTTGTAATATGTATCTATGTTTAATTATCCCCTTATTCAACTATGTATACTCAAAGCATATTCTCAGTGATGAATGTTTTTGTAATAAATATTACTGGTGGGACCCATGGATACATTTTTGGATTCACTAATCCCTTGTCAATTAGGTATTTCATCTATGCTCATAATTCACACAACTGAATGGAATTCATCCTGTATGGAGCTTTTGAAATAGGTCCATTGTGGGCATTAATTCAATGGAGAAATTGGTCTCTCTTTTTGGTGGAAATATAAATTGATACAATTTTTTTTATTTTTTTAAGGATGAGATTCAAAATTTTAATAAAATCTATAATTTTAATATAAAAATTTATAATATCACTTATTTATGTACAATCCACAAATAATATGCATATCCACCATTAGAATTTATTAATATTTATTTTAAAAATGATTTTTAAAAAATAACTTTATAATAAAATTGTGAAGTTGGGGGCCATAATAAAATTCAATATAATATAACTTATACATGTTTTTTGAGAGTTGTATTTAATATTAAAAAAACAAGGCCAAGAATTAGTGGATATAGTTAGAGGAGAATAAAGATGTAGACTAAGAAGATTGAATAAATTTGTTTTTTAATATGTGTACAAATATAGTTAAATGTACTTATACGATGAGTGTATTTGTACCATTATTTTGGATTATTTCAATACTTAAAAAGGCATATTACCTTTGAAAGAGAAATAAGATTAAACAACAATCACAATGATTTTGAATGCTTTAATAATTGAATCATTTATATTATTTACTAACCACAAGGCCTTCAAGTGTGTGAAGACTCCAAATAAGTCAAATAATATACATGAAAAGTGGGTGTACTTATTGCAGGGATATACTTTTGTTTTAAAACATAAATCAAGAAAATAGAATCATGTATTTAATTCTTTAAGTAGGCAAGTGTCATTGTTAACTAGTATGGTGAGTGAAGTAGTCGGATTTGAAGTTATTAAGGAATTATATAAAACTAATCTAGATTTTGGGAAGATTTTTGAACAAAGCAAAAATCCATTAGAAAATGAGGTAAATACTATTCATTATTATTATCTTCTACATGATGGTTGTGTATTCATTGGAAAATAATTATATATTATCATTGGGTCTATGAGAGACAATATTATAAGATAATTGCATGGTGGTGGTTTAGGTGGACACTTCGTAAGAATAATAAAATATATTTGATGGAGGAGAAGTATTTTTAGCCAAATATGAATAGATATGTGGTAATTTATGTTGTAAATACATGATATACTATGTGGATAAGGGCCATACAAAAAACATAAGGTTATACATGTCATATGAGTACCAAGAGGACATGGGAATGATTTTAGTATGGATTATGTATTAATGATTCATTTTTTTAAGTTAAGGACAAGTTTTATGAGATGGTTCATCTTATTGCATGTAAGAAAATCAATGATGTCACTAAAATATGAGATCTATTTTTTAAAGATGTGAGATTTCAATGTGTTCAAAAAACCATTACTTCATATAGAGATTCAAAATTTATAAGTCATTTTTGGAGGAATCTATGGAAAAGTATATAAATTAAACTATAATTTATTAGTGAATACTACCCAAAAAATTATGGAAAACTATAAGTAGTAAAAAAGATCTTGAAAAAATTGTTGAGATGCATAGTTGGAGAGAAGCCCAAGCAATGGGACTTGGGTTTACCATAAGTTAAATTTGCATATAATAGTTTAGTGAATATATTAGTATGGAAATCACCATTTTGGATTGTTTATAGAGGAAATTTTAAGGGTGTTTTACATTTGATGTAGTCATTAATTATAGAATGGGTTAGTTTTGATACATAAACATTTTTAAAGTACATAAAATAGATGTAAGTAGAATTAAGCATAAAGTTATAGGGAAGCAATGAAAAATATAAGGTAGAAAAAGTTATAATAAAATTGAAAAAATTATTTGAATAATGATATTTGGTGATGGTATATTTTATAAAATAAACATTTCTTAAAGGAACATGCAACAAGTTGAAGAAGATTGGTATGTAAACAATTGTGAATAAAATAGATGAAAATGTTTATGAAGTGAATTTACCATAGAAATTTCATATTTATATACTATTAAATGTTTCGTATTTATATGTATTTAATATACAATATTATGAAGGGTAATAAAGTTAATAATTAGATAATATAGGTTCTGGATAATAACAAAGTGAACATAAGACAAGGCAACTATAACATGTATTTGGTATAGTGTAAAGGACTAAAATGGGAGAAAAAACTTGGGTTTAAGAATGGGAGTTGAATAATATTGAAAATAATAAATGGTAGGAGTATTAATAGGTTAACTAATAAGATGAGAGTTATTTTCAACTATAGGAGGATAATGTGGACACCTATCTTGTGGAGGCCATAAATTTTGATTAGAGAACCCATTTGCACTCCTTTTTTTGAAAATAAAGATCTTGGATAGGATAATGCATCCACAACCTATCATTTACTCTTATAATTAATTATTTTATTAAAATTAAATCTCATTTAATGTAAATTTAAAATATAATATAGGAGGATAAATAAGACAGCTTACTATAAAAATATAGTGATGTACAAAATTTATAGAAGTTGTAAATTACTACAAAATTAAATATGGTTAGGGTTAGAGATGTTGCATAGAATGTGAATGTAGTGATTTAATATTCATTATCAATGCAAATGTATACTAATCCATTTACCAAAATATGGTAATAACCTATCAAGAATGGTGGTAACAACATTCTAAAATTGTGATACTGGTGCAACTGAAATGGTTACACCAAACAGTCTAGAAAATAATGTAAAATAACTTGTATGCTATATTTTATTATGCTAACATTCCCTCTTATTACATTATTTTTAAAAACATCATATTATTGATAGTGGACCCCTCTTATTTCAAACATGGTAAAAAGTTTTTACACTTTCCGTATAGCCTGCTCACTTTTTAAGGTGGCATGTTATCTTTATGGCTTCATGGTCTTAGTGGAACCTTGGTTTTTGCTTATAGGATTACCAAAAACTTGGAATTGACATGAGTACATCCGTCTATTCTATACACTTTGGTACTTTCTCAGATTTCCACAAATCCTTTTCTAAGAACCAAGCACTACATTAGTGTTTTTTCTTCCTAAAATGTTCTTCAGTAGGAGGTACCAAACTAGAAAATAATGATCAGTAATTTTATTGAAATCTACACTACATAATCAAAACACACCATGCATAACATAAAACAAACACACTAAAAAATGTCACCATATAAATGATGTAACCCCATCATAGGCAACTCACGAGAGGATGCCAATTGACCTGTAGCCTCCATGTATCCCCTAGCCTCCAGTAAGGTGCTACTACATGTTTCACAACAAGAGATGTGAAATGAAGGTGACATCATCAAATAACTCTTCACTTTCATTAGTATCTGGTGGATCCTCTACTTGAGAAACATAAGCTTTACTAGGCTTGAATTTCCCTTTGAGAACATCTTTTGCTAAAATAAAATAGTCCCATGCTGTATGATCTTACTTCTTGTAGTAGTGGCATTTATCTTTATTTTGTCAATATTAGACTTTTTATTTCGAGAATAAAGTGCATTCTCATGTTGAAAAATACATTCATCTTATAAAATTATATTTTTGTCTTATGCCAGTAGTGCTGCAATCATATCATTGAGAGATTGTGATGGTATTTGGCTAAGACTAAATATAATATTGTTATATTTTTATGGTAAACTATTCAATAGAATAACTTTTGCATCATGATCTTCGACATTAGTTTTTACCTCATAAAATTTCCTAATAAGAGATATCAAATTTTTTATATGGTTGGACATAGTTATTACATCATCCATTTTAAATCTATAGAACTACAATTTTAGTGAAAGTTAGGCATTTAACACTTTTACACCAAACAGGGTGTTGAGCGTATTCTAAATTTCCTTGGATGATTTTTCTAAATCCACATGATGTAACTCAAAATCTAAAATCACAAATCCAATAATATATTTTGGTTTATCATCTCTTGTTTTTCACTCAAATGATTTACTTGCATCAGTGGGTTATTTCTCATCTGCATTTATGATACCCCACAAATATTTATGCATCAATTGCATTTGTACTTTAACCTTCTATGTATGAAATTTTAAACCAAAATATTTCTCTATGACAATTTGAATTTCCATCTTCAAACAAAGAGACGTAGATCAATCTAATAAAATAAAATGAGAAAAGTACTAGGATCAAAATGTTGTGGAATGATGTAGCCTCCCAACATGTGTTAATTAATAGAATTAACAAAAGGAAAATGGTCTTCAAAATCTCCTTACTGTGTTACTGGTGTTCATGATGGTAGTGATCTTTAGAAAAAAACACCTTGGCTACGTTATTTTATACATATCACCAAATGCTTGGTAATCTTTATCTACCATGATACTACACTGTTGTGATGTTGCACAGTTCACAAGTCTTCTAGGTTTGTATTGCATGGTCTTTTAGGTATTTACATCTTCAAGATTCAAATGCTATAAGACTTCCATGTTTTTTTATATTACTAGCTGCATTTTCTTCCCAGGAATATTTTTGCTATGAATTGATTGCTTTTACCTTGCATCTCTTTTTTATGAATGGAGATGTAATCAAACTTTGGGCTTTATTTGTTGTATTGTCTACACTTCAAGATTTCTTAACCGTAGATCATGATTTTATAAATTATTGAATGGAATAAGACTATATTATTATTTATATACAACAAGATCTTGTAAATCATAAAATTAAACAAAATTGATGCAATCTTTGATCAATACAACAAAGATGCAGATTATGCTAACTCCAAGTTTATATAGACAAATCACTTTATCACTAATTAAGCTAAATGTAAATGGTGCAATTGATAAATTATGTAGTACTCAATTATCTCTTCATTCATGGATGATAATATATACGAGATCCCCTTACAAAAATCTTATGTATCCATCATGGGAATAATCTGACACTACTCTGATACCAAAATGTTACACATAATGAGAATGTAGTGATTTAATAGTCATTATCAATGAAAATATATACAAATCCACTTATTAAAATATGGTAACAACCTACTGGGAATGGTGGTAACAACATTCTAAAATTGTGATACTGGCATAATTGAAATGGTTACACCAAACAGTCTAGAAATAATGTAAAAGAACATGTACGCTATATCTGATTATGCTAACAAGAGAGATGTCATTCAAAATTGTTTTATCTCAAAGTTTTTTTTTCATTCACTGAGTATGACTATTTGAAACTATTAATAAAAAAATATATAAAAACTTTAGTTAAAAATAATGACTTGTTGTATCCTATGACAAGTGAAAAGTAGCTAGAAAGGGTTGTAGTGCATAATTATTTGATTATGAAGATTTGTCTATGTAGAGTGTGCATTAAATATATAATTATGGGTTTATTTTCATATATCTATATATTTCCTTAATTTTTGTAGAGCCTTGGATCTATCAATCACCTACATAATAAAAAACCCAGCCTACAAAAGTACATAACATAAGAACAAATGCAAAAGGGGGAAGAATGGGAAAGTGGAGTAAAACCAAGCTATAGTCATAAAACCCATTATTGATTGAGTGTCTCTTGCATAGTCCAAGTGGCCTTCAAGCCAATGCAGTTCTCCCTTTGCCTAAGATCATATGAATTCAACTAGAAAATTTTATTTAAATGATTGACAAATGATGTCCTCAACCTAAAAAAAAATAATGTTAACTTGGCCAATTATTGTAGTAATGTAGTAAAATTTTAGTAGGGATCTTTACTAAATTGATAATTAATTTTGAAAGTTCCTTTATAAGAGAGTACTAGATGGATTAGTTGGGGGATTAAAATGATACTCTTGATGTGCCTTTATAGAATAATATTTCAATTATCTCTAACAACTAACATATTTTTGTGTGTAGGTAATACATTAGGATGCATGTAATTTTTAAAAACTAGCCTTTGGAGCATGGGATAAAAATCTGCACTAGTGGACCAGTAAACAATGCACCCCATTTTGCTTAGTGTGAACTTGTCTATAATGGATAGAGGCCTCTAAGACTAAATTAAGTATGGAGTATATATTGATAAAGTATGAATAGGAATAAATTATGGAATTTTGGAAGATTTTCTCAGTAATTTCAATAATTTGATGGCCTTCATATAGATAAATGATTATGCTAATGGCAAGTTAGCAAAGCAAGGCAAAGATGTCAAGGATAAGCATTGTCAAGAATTTATTGACTAAATTTAAGTTTTTACACCTGCCTTGTATACTTAGGATACATTTCCATATAATTTGAATGCAATAAGTGACCATCTAAGGGTCTAAATTGCATTCTAGTATTTTACAAAAAAAATAGAATTTTAAAAATTAGACATATTTATAACCAAAAATAAAATTGACCTAAAATTCATCCATTATCATGAAATTAATGTGTATATAATAAGTTTATACTTTTAGGCCCATCTGAACTTTCATGTAAAAGTTTCTAAAAATAGAAACATCTAAAAATAACAGGGCCATTTAAGTCTAGGTATATTTAATTTATTTAGATTTTTTAATTTTTCATGTCAACTCCAATTTTAAATTAAGTTTTATTTAAGAAATTGTATGTTATGATTTTAATTCATTCATGTATAATCAATATATATTAATAATACTCAATAAATTTTGAGAAAATTGGGTCTATTGAAAATTTGCTTTTCTAGTTTCTAATTTCATCACCATGTGAGCCATGAACCTTTTGATTCAATTTTTTCTTAGGTACCACATGAGAAAAGAACCATTCAAATAAAAATATTTATAGCCACCACATAATTTAAGATCCATCATGAGAAATAATATAAACATTTTTACGAGATATATTGTTATCTCAAATCCATGACATTAGTGCTCAAAATAACACATGAAAAAGTTTGTGGGCTTTATACCTTAAGTAAATAAGTTTTAGGTTTTAAATACATTAATTACAGGTGTTCAAGTAAAACATATTTAAAATAAATTTTTGTATAGACACCACACAAATTAAAAATATTACAACTAAAAGCTTTTGGAGACATCACACAAGACAACATCCATTCGATTACAAATTTTTGAAGGGACCAAATAATTCAAGATCCATCATATGCAAGAATATATACATTGTTAAGATATCTACAATTATCTCAAATACATGACATTAATTCTAAAAATAACACATGGAAAATGTTTTCTGCCTTGTACCTTAAAGCAACAAGTTGTAGGCTCAAATAACATTAAGCCTAGGTGGTCCAATAGAGTATCTTTAGTTTCAATTTTTTTGGAGACACCACATGATCGAAGAACCTTTTAATTCAATTTTATTAGAGGTACAAGTAACTAGTAAAAATGGGGTTCAATTAACACTAGTCTACATGGTCCACTGTCATGAAAATCAACTTCACTTCATCCTTTTTATTTAGAAAATAGGGTTTTGTCTTTATTTTGAACATCTGAGCGTAATAATATTCTATGAAATTCATGTGTAAATTATAGGTTATAATCAAAAATTTATTATAACTTGGTTTAAAATTTGGAAATTGAGGGTCTGAATCCAAGGTTTTAAGTAACCTATCATGCATTCTAGGTTGCAGTACACTTTGTTCGTCTATATAAATTGTATGAAAATAATAGCAATTCATGCATTATGTTTTGAGTGTTGTTTGAGAACTTAGTTACTAAAATGAAATTTTATAAGGTCTCTAATCCTAGGTGTTCTAGTGGATTATCCAAATTATTATTCATCCTGATAATATATATCTCTTTTCCCATGATATAATGTGAAATAATCAAAGGGCACATGAAACAAAGAATGATTCCATATCACATATGATATCAATTAAATGATCCAACCACAATTAATACTTAACCATGGGCCTAATACTAGGTGATGTTAGGTGGGGCTTCACATATCCATTGATGGCCAATAAAATGTTTTTGTCACTAGCATGAGAAATTTTAAATAAATTACATGCAATCTAAAGTAAAATATTGTTAAACTACATTGTTGAATAATTTTAATGTTTATGCACTCATTAGATACTAATTATTTATATGTATTTTTCACATATTTTCCAATATCTAAAATCCATGAAAATAATGTTAAAAAAATCACACATTAAGAACATTTTGGGCAATGTACTTTAAAGAAACAAGTTGTAGGGTCAAATAGAATTAAGCCCGAGTGGTCTTGTGGAGTAGCTTTAGAATCAATTTTTGTAGAGGCACCACATGAGCCAAGGACATTCCAATACAATTTTTTTTTGAGGCACCACATGAGCAAAGAGTTATTCCATTTTATTTTTATGGAGGATCTACATAAGTCAATATATCTAATGTGTAATAATAACTACATTGCTAGGAAATGCATTACTAACTATAATCCATGACATTAGTGATCAAAAGAACACTTGTGAAAACTTTTTTGGGCCTCTAGGAATTGTAATGAATTAGATTTAGATTTAGTTTTTGTGGAGGCACCACATGAGCTAAGAATATTCAAATTCAATTATCTTTTAGGTACCACACATGCCATGAGCTGATCCATTAATTTTTTGTGAAGGGACCACATAAGCCAATAGCCCTTATGTTAAAGAATATTGACATTGTTAAGACATGTACCATTATCTCAAATCTATTATATTAATTTTTAAAATAACACGTTAAGAATTTTGTGAGCCTTATATCTTAAATAAACAATAAATTGTAGATTCAAATAACACTAATCCCATAGGTGGTCCAATAGAATAGACTTATATTCAATTTTCATAAGGATAAATAGGTTTTATATTATTTTATGACATTTTCCAAGCATTTGTCAAAAAAAATTAATTGGAAGGTTCTTGGCTCATGGTGGGCTTCATCAACAAGCCAATATTTTCAATGATATTCTCATTGAATACCTAGGATCCCTACCTGACATCTTAGTTCTCGATCTTCTAATTCTCTATTGGAGATTGGAGATGAGAAAGAGAAAGTTTCCTTGGGAAAATATAAAGCTGCCATTCTTTATTAAGTATGTGGTATTCATTTTTGTTCATTAGCAACTACTTGAGTAGACATCATTAGTGTGTTACTGTATGAGGAGATAAATAAAATAATAAATTTAGGATATTTATCTTTTTATAATTATCAATGCATAGATCACTAAGTATTTATGCCAAGATAAAGAGGTCAAGCTTACATATTATGGTGGAGCTGATAAAGGGTCTCACCATCGGAGGGTAACATAGATTTGAGTGGTGGAGGAAAAATATGAAATAGTGTGTAGGTTAAAGACTAATCAGGTCATAAGTGCAAAACATTTGGTCTTATGAATCCATTATATCTTATGAGAACTATGAAATAGTTTGAGCCCTGCCATAAAGCATAATATATTTACTAAAATTGGCACAAGTTTGAAGTCTACAAGGTATTATATTCTAAATTATGTATATTAGATAATAAACAATTTTTTGGAAATATTTTGTTCTTGGAGTGGTAATGACTTTTAGTAAATGGAAGTAATGAAAGATACTATTTGCATCTAAATATATTCATTATGGCTACCATGTCAAGAGCTTTTGACAGTTGTTAAAATGAAAAATTAACTCATTAATATGAAGTAATTTTTTTTGGATATAGTCTTATGATATTCTAAAGATATAAGTGGTGTTATCACCTTGACATTATGTAAAAACTAGTGTTAAGCCCCATAGTTGGTGATTCAATGTTATATTTGTAAAAAGTTGTATATGTTAAGAGTTAACTAGTCATGCTATGAGGAGGCATACATACAGATAAGAGATTTAAAATAATTCCTTTCATATCAATTAATGATTTTTTCCTACTCTTGACTAAAGGATAAAAGATGGAAAAGGTACAATTAAGTAAAAGTAATTGTACATTTTTAAAATTTAAATGTATTTTGAGGTTATAAGAGATAGTTAGAGCAGAAAATGCCAAGGAGAGAAACCCAAAGAAGGGATATGAAGGTTGAAAGAAGAAGAGAAGTAGGAAAGCAAGGGGCATAAGATAAAAGAGGAAACAAGTAGAGAAAGTGAAGAAACTAGGTAGAGTAGTAGGAAGCCATCCAATTCATGTAAGATGAGTTTAAGGAAAATGCATTGATTTCCATGCAAGATGGTCCAAAGTTATAGAAAGGACAACCAAAGTATCCAAAATAATAGAAATTTGAGAAGGAAAAATGGTGGTGCCATATTTTCCACACCAATATGCATGACACTGATCACTATTGGTATAATTATTTGACTCAAGACATATCTAGTCGAGAGGGCACATCTAGTAGAGATAACACATAGAAATCAAAAAGACATCCTCAATGATAGAAGCAACTAGGACATAAAGTAGCAAAATATTAACTAGAACATGATGGTTCATCTAAAGAGTAAGTAATAGTAAAATAATATTGTGATGCATATAATAACTTATTTCTTGTCTCCCAAACCTCATCACAAATGAGTAATATTTGGTTGATTGACTTAAGTACTAGTAAGTATATGACAAGATGGAAAGATATCTTTGATTCATTAACTAATCAACCCACTAGTTATCAAGTTTGGATCATAGATGATAAGGAGTATGCTATAGAAATAATTGGGACTGTCACAATTCCTCTTGAGATGATAAGTTGTACTCTCACAAAGGTTTTGTATGTTTCTAAATTGACAACAAATATTTTGACTATAAGTCAGCTCTTGAATCATAAGGTTAAAGTGATGTTCCTGATTGGGAATGGCACCAAATATTGTCTCCTCTCACAAGAAGGGAAGGTAATTGATAAATATTTTCTAAAGTATTATTTATTTTCACTAGATGTAGTTTCATCCAATGTAGTTACTCTCTCTACCTATACATTGTAATCTATTTCCCTCTAGTATTATTGATATGGGAACCTTTATGATGAATCCTTATATCATCTCAATTCAAATTTAATAGTACGTGGTATTCCTCATCTTTTCTATTATTTACCTATATCCCCTAGATTCCTTATGGTAAAACAGCATAGATTTTCATTCAAGCCGATTCCTTCTCATGCTAAGGATCATCTTGATGTGGTACATATTGATTTGTGTAGACCCTTTCCTAATTATTTTCAAGGATTAAAGTACTTCCAATTATTCATTGATGATTTCTCTCACAATACTTGGGTTTTATTTCTCAAGAATAAGAGTGAAGTAATTTGCTCATTTTAAGGTCTTCTACCAACTTGTTGTGACCCAGTTAGGGAGGCCTCTTTGTATCCTTGATTCAGATCAAGGGTGGACTTCAAATCAAAGGAGTTTTTGGCATTCTTTAAGTAACACACTATCAAATAACACTTGAATGATCCCTATACACCCCAATAAAATTGAATTATAGAGTGACACATTCATTCAATAATGGAGATGGCTCATTTCATGCTTTCCACATCAAAGTTAGAGGCACCATCTTGGGAAAATGTAGTCTAGATAACCATCTTCTAAATAGGGCACATATAAACATCTTTCAATACAAGACACCATAATAGGTATGGATTATTTATAAACCTTTGATCTCCCATATAAGAGAATTTGGTTGTACATCATATATGCATGTCCCTACTAAAAAGAGGAAGAAGATTGAACTGAAGATATAATAGTACATACTATTGGGGTACAATACAACCTCAAAATCATATCGTCTCATATATCTTGAGGCATAAAATATTTATGAAAGTTGAGACATGGTTTTTGATGAGCCATCATTCAACTCATTGACATACAAAGAGGATTAAAATCCAACCACCTCTCATAATTTGATTTCATAGTCAGATGATGATTATGATGAAGATGAGATACAAGGAGAATAATTAATTAATATTGAAAATTGGGAAGATAATTATTCATCAAATAAGCATCAACATAGACATCCAAAGTAAGTAGAAAGCACCATCAGGGATTCAATCCTAAAATCTATTATGTATACTTCATCAAGATTTTAGACAAGAAGACAAGTGATAAATGAGGTTAATATCACACTAATGAGTTTATTTGTTAATAACACCAAACTAGAGATAGTTTGAGAGGCATTATCTCAACCTCAGTGGATGAAGGCCATAGATGCCAAATATGATTCCTTGATAAAAAATAGAATGTGGTAACTTGTATATCTACCTATAGGAAATAAATCCATTGGATGCAAGTGGATTTTCAAAATAAAATACAAGGAAAACGGATCCATCAACAAATACAAAGAATAACTTGTTAAAAAGGGGTATGCTCAATAAGAAGGTATTGATTATGAGGAGACCTTTATACCAATTGTAAAGATCAAAACCATTAGAATTTTCTATGCATTGGCAACACAAAAAGAGTGTAATATTTAGAAGATAGATGTCAAAAGTAATTTTTTTAATGGTGATCTCAAGGAAGAAGTGTACATGACCTAGGTAGAAGTATTTATTAACAAAAAACATTCAAAAAAAGGTATGTCATCTAATCAAGTCACTTTATTGACTTAAGAAAGCATAAAGGGCATGGCACATTAAGATAGATGGTCATATATTACAACATGGATTCATTCAAATCCCCTCAGATTCGAATTTGTCTATCAGGAAGCTAGGCATAGATATTATCATTCTTGTTTTCTATGTGGATGATCTTGTGATCATAGGAAGCTTAGATGATCTCATTGAAGAAATGAATAATGACTTGCATAAATATTTTTACATGATAGAATTGAGACTACTTCATTACTATATTGGCTTGGAGATATGGAAAAAGAAGAATTACATTTTTGTTTCACAGATGAAATATGCTAAGACACTATTTGAGAAATAAGAGATGACAAATTGTAAACCATTGTCAAACCCATGGAGAAAGGTTTGAAACTTTATTGATTTTAGGTTTCACCTCAAGTAGATGGAATTCAATATAAGCAACTTGTTGGGAGTCTTATTTACTTGACATATACCAGACCATACATATGCTTTCTTGTCATCTATCTTTCAAGATTCATTCAGGAGCCAAATAAATGAAATTGATTTGAATCAAATCAAGTTTTGAGATATGTTTGAGGTACAGGAGATTATGGTCTAGAATACAAGAAGAACTCACATTTACTCTTATAGGGTTATACATACTTGGACAATACATGATTTTTTGATGACATGAAATCAACTTAATGATATATCTTTCATCTCAAATTTAGACTAATTTCATGGATTATTAAGAAGGAATATGCAATTATTATATAATCTGTAGAGGTAAAAGATCATGCCACACAAGGAAGTATGTGAGAAGTAATTTGGTTATGTCACATTTTATATGACATAGAAATTCCTAAAGATCAGCCACCGATCCTTTTCCATGATAACCATGGTGTTTTGAAGCTTGTCAAGAATCTATTTTTTTATGAAAGAACCAAATACATTGAGGTCCAATGTCATTACAATTGAGAACAAGTCTTGAAACACCACTTTCAACTCCAGTACTACCCAATCGATTTATAGATAATAGATATACTCACCAAGTCACTTAACAAGGTGAAAATTGATCTATTTTGGGGGTAAATTTGTAAAAACAATGTAATAAAGAGGGGAATGTTAGCGTAGTTTGAAATATATTGAATTGTTTTAAAGTAATAAATAACTTATTTAATCTAAGCTTTGATGGTTACGTAACTACAGTTGATGCAGTTGGTAACTATTCAACTATTTTTGTATTATATATATTCACATTCTTTATTAATGAATATACATCAAAAAAATTTGCTTGCTACAATGTGTAAAATTTTCTAAAAATATAAACATCTAAAAATAAGAGGGTTAATTAACTCTAGGTATTTTTTTTATTTATCTAACTTTTTTAATTTTACATGTCAACTCCAATTTTGAATTGAGTTTTATTTAAATAATTTTATGTGATGCTTTTAACTCATTAATGTAAAAATAAATAGATATTAGTACTCAATAAATTCTAAGAAAATTAGAGTTATTGAAAATTTGATCTTCTAGTTTCTAATTTCATCACCACATTAGCCTAGAACCATTCGATTCTTTTTTTTTTTTTTGAGGTACCACATGAGCCAAGATCCATCCGAATAATTTTTTGGGTAGGCACCACATAATTTTAGATGCCTGATGAGTAATAATATATATTACTAGGAGATGTATTATAAACTAAGTCCATGACATTGGTACTAAAAAGAACACATGGAAATTTTTTTGGGCCTTGTATATTAAGGCAACAAATTGTAGGTTAAAAATCACTAATCCTATGTGTTTAAGTGGAATAGATTTAAATTATTTTGTGGGGACACCACACAATCCAAGATCCCTTATGTGCAAGAATATTTTCATTATTAAGATATGTACCATTATGTGAAATCCATAAAATCAATTCTAAAAAGAACACATGGAAAGTTTTGTTGGCCTTGTACCTTAAGGCAACAAGTTGTAGGCTCAAATAACAATAAGCCCAGGTGGTCCAATAGAGTGCATTTAGTTTCATATTTTTTGGATACATCACATGTGCCAAGAAACTTTCAATAAGTACAAGTAACTAGTAAAATGTGGGTTCAAATAACACCAAGTCTACACGGTCCACTATCATGAAAATAAACTTCACTTCATCCTTTTTATTTATAAAATAGGGTGGTGTTTTTCTTTCAAACATTTGATCCTATTAATTAGTGTGTAAATTACAAGTTATAATCAAAGGGTTATTGTAACATGGTGTAAAATATGTAAATTGAGGGTTTAAATCCATGGTTTTAGGTAACCTAGCATAAATGCTAGGTTGCAGTACACTTCATTCATCTATATAAATTCTCTGCAAACAATTGTAACTCATGCATTGTGTTTTGAGTGTTTTTTTAGAACTTAATTACTAGAATGGAATTTCAGAAGGTCACTAAGCCTAGGTGTTCCAGTAGAGTAGCCAAATTCTTACTCATCACAAGAATATATTTCTCTTTTCTTGCGATCCAATGTGAAATAATCAAAGGGCACATGAAACAAAAGACAATTCCATGTCACATATAATGTATCAATTAAATGGTCCAAGAAAAATTAATAATTAACCATGGGCCTAATCCAAGGTGATGTTAGGTGAGGCTTTGCATATGCATTGATGGATAATAGGATGTTTTTATCACTAGCATGAATTTTTTTTAAGAAATTGCGCATGATCTAAAGCAATGTTGTTAAAATACATTTGTGAATAATTTGAATATTTATGCACTCATTAGATACTAAATGCTTATATACATTTTTCACATATTTACCAATAACTAAAATCCATTGCAATAATGTTCAAAAGAACATGTGAAAAACTTTGTCAACAATGTACCTTAAGAAAACAAGTTGTAGGGTCAAATAGCACTAAGCCGAGGTGGTCCAATGGGATAGCTTTAGATTCAATTTTTGTAGAGGCATCACATGAGACAAGGACCTTTCAATTTATTTATTTTGGAGGCACCACATGAGCCAAGAGCCATTCCATTTAAATTTTTTAGAGGCATTACATAAGCCAAATAACGTAATGTACAAGAATAGCGACATTGCTCGGAAATGTATTATTATCTAAAATTTATGATATTAGTGATTAAATAACACATGTGGAAAATTTTGTAGGCCTCTAGATGTTCCAATTAGGTAGCTTTAGATTATTTTTGGTGAAAGTACCACATAACTAAAAATCTTTAAATTCAATTATTTAAGAGGTACTCCACATGTCGTGAGCTGATCCATAAAATTTATATGAAGGGACCATATAAACCAAGAGCTCTCATGTGCATGTGCAAGAATGTTTACTGGACATAAACCATTATCTCAAATCTATAATATTAATTTTAAAAAGAACATGTGAAAAATTTTGTGGTCCTTATACTTCAAGGCAATAAGAAATTGTAGAATCAAATAACTCCAAATCCATATGTGGTCCAGTTTTGTGGGCCTTATATTCGAATTTCAGGAAAACACCACATGAGCCAAGAACCTTTCAATTCAATTTTGTTTCGAGCATATATAATAATGTGTAGAATTCGCGTGTAAATTGTACGTCTGAATCAAAGTTCACGTGATCCAAAGCAAAAAAGCCACCCTATTTTGTTTTGTAAAGAAAAAAAGCCACCCTGTTTTGTTTTGTAATGAAAAAAAAGGACAAAGTGAAGTTGCTTTTACTTATAGTGGATCACGTTTCAAACATGTGAGCGTATTAATATTCTGTGGAATTCACATGTAAATTGTATGACAGAATCGAAGGTTTGCTGTAACCTGGTGTAAATGTAAATGCTTGGCTGCAGTACACTTAATTCATCTCTATAAATTCGCTGCAAACAATGCCAACTCATGCATTGTGATTTGAGTGTTGTTTGAGAACATAATTGCTAGAATGGAATTTCAGAAGGTCTCTAGTAGGGATGCAAGCAAAATATCGGATCAGTGGCGTTTGGCTTCTGTGGATGAAGTGAGAAGCAATCTTGATGAGATTAAAAAGCAAAATATCCTTCAAACGTGGACCATCCTACGCCTTCTGGATGGATCCGTTGATGGCAGCGGCTATGGATATAACGTTGCTCAAGAATACAGGAATATGGGGGAAATGCTACTAGTTAAAACGAATGCATCAAGACCATCAGGTAAGTTAATCTCACTCATTTTAGAAAATAAATAAATAATAGGTTCTTCTGGATTTAATTGGGTAATAATCTTCGCTAATTGTTAATTGAATTTCTGCAGACGGTTCATTCAATCCAGAAATGTATTCTGGAGTTGAGTTGAACGCTAAAGGAAGAGAAGTCGCTCTGTTATTAACAGTCGACGATAAAATCACTGAAGTCGTATACTTTGTGTTATATAAGTTTAAGGAGGTTGAAGAGCGTCTGGCTGAGAAGGAAAGCTTGATCCTTAAGATTAAGCAAGATTTGGGCTGCGACTGTTGATCTCCTACTCCTCCTTTCCAATTTAATATATGTAGTTTTATGTTTTTATATTAATTCAGTATGTTTTTAAGAATATTTAAATAAGGAAAGGAGATCGATGTTATCATCCCGAAGCACAACTGCACACAGTTCTTATGGGTGCCGTGGATGATAAAGGATAATTGTAATATTGTTCAAAAGTGTTATTATAATAAATGTTATCAATCGTATTATGTTTTATTAATTATATTTTTATTTAACTTTTCATTGCACTACATTAATTTAAGATCATTTTTAGGAGTAATTGTTTTATGTTGGATATGCCACATTCAATATTCCTTAAACATTGTCTTCCAGCAGGCCTCTAATCACTGTAAACCATAAACATAAATTATTGGGCTGCATACGAACATTCAAAAATCAGAAAATTTGGGATTGGAGATCCAACATTCAATACCTAATGTCTTCCTAAAACAGTATGTTATTTTGATAGATTAATGTATTTATGTGAACACGATGAGAATATTTTGTTGGTCTAAATTATATTGTTAATATTGAAATTAATTTAATTTTTTTTTTTAATTATCATATCCAAACACAATTAAAAATCATTCTTATAAGTGAAATGGATGATAAAAAGATTTTATAACATTTTCAAAAGGCGTAGGATGGTCCACGTTTGAAGGATATTTTGCTTTTTAATCTCTTCAAGATTGCTTCTCACTTCATCCACAGAAGCCAAACGCCACTGATCCGATATTTTGCTTGCATCCCTACTAGAGACCTTCTGAAATTCCATTCTAGCAATTCTGTTCTCAAACAACACTCAAATCACAATGCATGTGTTGGCATTGTTTGCAGCGAATTTATAGAGATGAATGAAGTGCACTGCAGCCAAGCATTTACATTTACACCAGGTTACAGCAAACCTTCGATTCTGTCATACAATTTACATGTGAATTCCACAGAATATTAATATGCTCACATGTTTGAAACGTGATCCACTATAAGTAAAAGCAACTTCACTTTGTCCTTTTTTTTCATTACAAAACAAAACAGGGTGGCTTTTTTTCTTTAAAAAACAAAATAGGGTGTCTTTTTTGCTTTGGATCACGTGAACTTTGATTCAGACGTACAATTTACACTCGAATTCTACACATTATTATATATGCTCGAAACAAAATTGAATTGAAAGGTTCTTGGCTCATGTGGTGTTTTCCTGAAATTCGAATATAAGGCCCACAAAACTGGACCACATATGGATTTGGTGTTATTTGATTCTACAATTTCTTATTGTCTTGAATTATAAGGCCCACAAAATTTTTCACATGTTCTTTTTAAAATTAATATTATAGATTTGAGATAATGGTTTATGTCCAGTAAACATTCTTGCACATGCACATGAGAGCTCTTTGTTTATATGGTCCCTTCACAAAAAATTTATGGATCAGCTCATGACATGTGGAGTACCTCTTAAATAATTGAATTTAAAGATTTTTAGTTATGTGGTACTTTCACAAAAAATAATCTAAAGCTACTTAATTGGAACATCTAGAGGCCTACAAAATTTTCCACATGTGTTATTTGATCACTAATATCATAAATTTTAGATAATAATACATTTCCGAGCAATGTCGCTATTCTTGTACATTACGTTATTTGGCTTATGTAATGCCTCTAAAAAATTTAAATGGAATGGCTCTTGGCTCGTGCGGTGCCTCCAAAAAAAAAAATTGAAAGGTCCTTGGCTCATGTGATGCCTCTACAAAAATTGAATCTAAAGCTATCCCATTGGACCACCTCGGCTTAGTGCTATTTGACCCTACAACTTGTTTTCTTAAGGTACATTGTCCACAAAGTTTTCCACATGTTCTTTTGAACATTAATGCCATGGATTTTAGTTATTGGTATATATGTGAAAAATATATATAAGCATTTAGTATCTAATGAGTGCATAAATATTCAAATTATTCACAAATGTATTTTAACAACATTGCTTTAGATCATGTGCAATTTTTTAAAAAAAATTCATGCTAGTGATAAAAACATCCTATTATCCATCAATGCATATGCAAAGCCTCACCTAACATCACCTTGGATTAGGCCCATGGTTAATTATTAATTGTTCTTGTACCATTTAATTGATACATTATATGTGACATGGAATTGTCTTTTGTTTCATGTGCCCTTTGATTATTTCACATTGGATCGCAAGAAAAGAGAAATATATTATTGTGATGAGTAAGAATTTGGCTACTCTACTGGAAAACCTAGGCTTAGTGACCTTCTGAAATTCCATTCTAGTAATTAAGTTCTCAAACAACACTCAAAACACAATGCATGAGTTACAACTGTTTGCAGAGAATTTATATAGATGAACGAAGTGTACTGCAACCTAGCATTTATGCTAGGTTACCTAAAACCATGGATTTAAACCCTTAATTTACATATTTTAGACCATGTTACAATAACCCTTTGATTATAACTTGTAATTTACACACAAATTAATATGATCAAATGTTTGAAAGCAAAACACCACCCTATTTTATAAATAAAAAGGATGAAGTGAAGTTTATTTTCATGATCGTGGACCACGTAGACTTGGCGTTATTCGAACCCACATTTTACTAGTTACTTGTACTTATTGAAAGTTTCTTGGCACATGTGGTGTCTCCCAAAAAAATGAAACTAAATGCACTCTATTGGACCACCTGGGCTTATTGTTATTTGAGCCTACAACTTATTGCCTTAAGGTACAAGGCCAACAAAACTTTCCATGTGTTCTTTTTAGAATTTATTTTATGGATTTCACATAATGGTACATATCTTAATAATGAAAATATTCTTGCACATAAGGGATCTTGGATTGTGTGGTGTCCCCACAAAAAAATAATTTAAATCTATTCCACTTAACCACATAGGATTGGTGTTTTTTAACCTACAATTTGTTGCCTTAATATACAAGGCCCAAAAAAATTTCCATGTGTTCTTTTTAGTACCAATGTCATGGACTTAGTTTATAATACATCTCCTAGTAATATATATTATTACTCATGAGGCATCTAAAATTATGTGGTGCCTACCCAAAAAATTATTCGGATGGATCTTGGCTCATGTGGTAACTCGAAAAAAAATGAATCGAATGGTTCTAGGCTAATGTGGTGATGAAAGTAGAAACTAGAAGATCAAATTTTCAATAACTCTAATTTTCTTAGAATTTATTGAGTACTAATATCTATTTATTTTTTCATGAATGAGTTAAAAGCATCACATAAAATTATTTAAATAAAACTCAATTCAAATTTGGAGTTGACATGTAAAATTTAAAAAGTTAGATAAATATAAAAAATACCTAGAGTTAATTAACCCTCTTATTTTTAGATGTTTATATTTTTAGAAAATTTTACACGTTGTAGCAAGAAAAATTATTTGATGTATATTCATTAATAGAGAATGTGAATATATATAATACAAAAATAGTTGAATAGTTACAAATTGCATCAACTGTAGTTACGTAACCATCAAAGCTTAGATTAACTAAGTTATCTATTAATTTAAAACAATGCAATATATTTCAAACTACGCTAACATTCCCCTCTTTATTACATTGTTTTTACAAATTTACCCCCAAAATAGATCAATTTTCACCTTGTTAAGTGACTTGGTGAGTATATCTATTATCTATAAATCTATTGGGTAGTACTGGAGTTGAAAGTGGTGTTTCAAGACTTGTTCTTAAATGTAATGACATTGGACCTCAATGTATTTGGTTCTTTCATAAAAAAATAGATTCTTGACAAGCTTCAAAACACCATGGTTGTCATGGAAAAGGATTGGTGGCTGATCTTCAGGAATTTCTATGTCATACAAAATGTGACAACCAAATTGCTTCTCACATACTTCCTTGTGTGGCATGATATTTTACCTCTACAGATGATAGAATAATTGTATATTCCTTCTTAATAATAAATGAAATTAGTCTAAATTTGAGATGAAAGATATATCATTAAGTTGATTTCGTGTCATCAATAAATCAGGCATTGTCCAAGTCTGTATAACCCTATAAGAATAAATGTGAGTTCTTCTTGTATTCTAGACCATAATCTCTTGTACCTCAGACATATCTCAAAACTAACTTTATTTTAACCTAATGACAATTATTTATATCCTATATAAATATCAAACTATAGATGACAAAAAACATATGTCTAGTCTTGTATATGTCAAGTAGATAAGACTCCCAACAAGTTGCCTATATCGAGTTCCATCTACTTGAGGTGAAACTTGAAATCAATAAATTTGTAAACCTTTCTCCATGGTAGTTGACAATGGTTTATAATTTGTCATATCATATTTTTCAACTAGTGCCTTGGCATATTTCATCTGTGAGATAAGAATTTAATTCTTCTTTTGCCATATCTCTAAGCCAATATAGTAATGAAGTAGCCCCGAGTCTATCATGTTGAAGAATTTATTCAAGTCATTGTTTAATTCTTTAATGAGATCATCCGAGATGCCTGTGATCACAAGATCATCCATATACAAAACAAGAATTATAATCTCTATTTCTACCTTCTTGATATACAAATTATCTTAAAAAGTAGTGCAGTAAAATGATTTGACATTGAAACTTAAATAAACATATAATTAATAAAACATAATATGATTGATAACATTTATTATAATAATAATTTTGAAAAATATTATAATTATCCTTTCTATCATCCACCTCACCCATAACATCAATCTCATTTCCTTAAAATATACTAAATTAATATAAAAACATAAAATTGCATATATTATATTGGAAGGGAGGACTAGGAGATCAATAGTGGTAGCCCAAATCTTGCTTAATCTTAAGGTTAAATCATTCCTCTTATCAAGGCACTCTTCAACTTGCTTAAAATGATATAACACAAAGTATATGATTTCAATGATTTTATCATCAAATTTTAATAATAGAGTGACTTCTCTTCTTTTAGCATTTGACTCAAGTCCAACATACATTTTTGGATTAAATGAAATGTCTGCTAGAAAATCAATTAACAACATTCTACTTTAGATCATGTGTAATTTCTTAAAAAAATCTCATGCTAATGATAAAAACATCATATTATCCATCAATGCATATGCAAAGCCTTGCCTAACATCACCTTGGATTAGGCCCATGGTTAAGTATTAATCTCTCTTGGACCATTTAATTGATAGATTGGATGTGATATGAAATTGTGATTTGTTTCATGTGCCTTTTGATTATTTCACATTGGATCATAGGAAAAGAGATATATATTTTGTGATAAATAAGAATTTGGCTACTTCACTAGAAAACCTAGGCTTAGATACCTTCTAAAATTCCATTCTAGTAATTAAGTTCTCAAATAACACTCAAAACACAATGCATGAGTTACAATTATTTGTAGAGAATTTATATAGATGAACGAAGTATACTACAACCTAGAGTTTGAGCTAGGTTACATAAAACCTTGGATTCAAACCCTCAATTTCCACATTTTACACCATGTTACAACAAAAACTTTGATTATAACTTACAATTTACACATGAATTCCACATAATATTAATACGCTCAAATGTTTGAAAACAAAACACCACCCTATTTTCTAAATAAAAAGGATGAAGTGAAGTTTAATTTCATGATAGTGGACCACATAGACTTGGTTTTATTTGAACCTTCTTATTATTAGTTACTTGTACCTATCGAAAGGTTTTTAGCATGTGTGGTTTAACCAAAAAAAAAATTGAAACTAAAAGCTCTCTATTAGACCACTTGGGATTAGTATTATTTGAGCCTATAGCTTATTGCCTTAAGGTAAAAGTCTGACAAAACCTTCCATGTGTTATTTTTAGTATTAATTTTATGAATTTTAGATAATGGTACATATCCTAACAATGAAGATATTCTTTCACATAAGGGATCTTGGATTATGTGATCCCTTCAAAATAAAATTAATCTAATGTCTCTTGGCTTGTGTGGTGCCTCCAAATAAGTTAAATTGAAATATTTTTAGCTCATGTGATGTCTCCACAAAAAAAAAAAAAAAAAATCTATTCCACTTGAACACCTAGGATTAGTGTTTTTTAAACCTAAATTTTTTTCCTTAAGGTACAAGGCCCACAAAATTTTCCACGTGTTCTTTTGAACACTAATGTCATGTATTTAAATAAAAATGCATATCCTAGAAATGTATATATTATTGCTCATGAGGAATCTTGAATTAAGTAGCACCTCCACAAAACATTATTTGTAAGAACTTGGCTCATGTGGTACCTTGTAAAAAATGAATCAAATGGTTCTTGGCTCATGTGGTGATGAAATTAAAAATAGAAAATCAAATTTTTAGTAGCCCCAATTTTCTTAGAATTTGAGTACTAATATCTATTGATTTTTTTTATGAATGAATTAAAATCATCACATAAAATTATTTAAATAAAACTCAATTCAAAATAGGATTTGACATGCAAAATTAAAAAAGCTAAATAAATCAAAAATATATGTAGAGTTAACAGACCTTATTTATTTTAGATGCTTCTATTTTTAGAAACTTTTACATGTAAGCTCAGATGGGCCTAAAAATATCCACTTATGGCATTCACACCAAATTCAAACTAATGGATGAATTTCAACTCAATTTTAATTCCATTTTCAAATATATCTAGTTTTTAAAATTTTAAAACTATCAAAAAATACTAGAATGCAATTTTTGATCCTTATATGGTCACTTATCACCTTCAAACTATATGGAAATGTAGCACAAATTTCTAAGGCGAGTGTAAAAACTAAAATTTGATCAATAAATTCTTGACAATGATTTAGGGTATTTTTTAAGGAATGAGAATTTTTTGGAAGTGTATAATTGTAGGAAAATATTTTAATATTGAAATATATGGAACATAAGTATGATAGGAAAAATCTAAGGAATAACATAGAATCTACTAGTAATTAATGATTTTTTTTGCAAATCTAAAAATTTTATGAATATTTTATAAGTAAATTTGGTGAATATTTTTTTGAAAACTTCTTCATTAGTGAATCTAAAATTTTCAAAAAATTTCAAAAAATAGTTCGTTGGCAAAAAATAGCCCCTAAAAATTACCCTACAATGTTTGTCCTTGACATCTATACCTTGCTTGGCCAAATCATTATTATGATCATCATTTATCTATTTAAAATCCATCAAAGTCTTAAAATTAATAAGAACATCTTCTAGACTTGCCTAATTTATTCCTTTTCATCCCTAATCAATAAATAATCCACTATTAGTTTAGTCTTAAAAGCCTCTATCCATTTTGGACAATTATGTAGTATAAAAACATGGATGCACTTCTTACTTTTCCACTAGTGCATAATTTTCTCCCTTGCTTCAAAGGCTAGTTCTTAAAAGTTACACACTTCTTAATGGCTTTCTCGAGCACAAAAATAGGTCAATTATTTTTTTAAAAATGAAATATTATTATATAAAGGCACATCAAGTGTCTCATTTTAAACCCCCAACAACTCTATCTAACACTCTCTTACAAAGGTAAATTCAAAAGCATCCATATATTAAACAAATAGACCTAATGCAATTTTATTAGATTACTACAATCATTGACCAAGTTAATATTGTTTTGTTATAGGTTGAGGACATCCTTTGTCAAGCACTCTAATCAAATTTTCTAGTTACATTAATATGATCTTCCCTAAAGGGAAAACTACATTGACCTGAGGTTAACTTATACTATGTAGCTAACACTCAATAAACAAGGGATTTTCTGCAAATATCTTAGTCATATCCCACTTCCTCATTCCTTCCCCCTTTTCATTTGATCTTTTTTCATGTACTTGTGTAGGCTAGGGTTTTGATTATGTAGGTTATTAGTGCATCAAAACATGCTTTGAACATAATCAATAAATATATAGCTAGAAGTAAACCAACCTACAATTATAGTTTGAATACACAATCTAGATAGACAAAGTTTCATTAGTAAATAGTGACACACTATGACCTTGTCTACGTACTACACAGTTTTCCTAGGATACAACTAGTCACTTTTTCAATTAAATTTGTGTTTTTTAGTTTTCATTGATAGCTATAGACAACCATAGTTACCAAATGAATAACACAATTTGAAATTAAAAAAATTTCAAGGACATGTCTCTAACCCAATCATTCTCCTCTATTTGAGAATAACTCACCTCTTGTGAGTTACCCTTATTATACTCATACCATTTATGTGCATCAATATTATTCAACTCCTATTTTTTATAGATAATTTAGGGTTAATTGTACTTCTTCCAATATAAATGAATCAATTACAAAAACCACACATCTAGGATAACATCCACGAAAAGGTGATAGAGTATTAAAATGTCCTAACCAGTCGATAATGAACCAACATAAAGCATAATACATAGAACCACTGCCCAAAGGGGATAAAACATAACCAAAAACTAACTAGGGGGAAATGATCCTAGGAAAGGAAATCACCATAGAACATAAACTGAGATAAACATAAAAACACATGCACATAGATAAGATACATGCAAGAAAAAAAGAGTCCTTCATCTAATCATTGGGCTACACCAAGGTGCTCACCATTGGAAAATGATGGCCACTCCAACCATTTAATCTAGCAACCATGTAGTAACAAACACATGACATGACTGAGACATCCCCATGATAAATGAAAGGGAGGGTAGGGAAGCCTTTTGGGAGCTCACCTCCAAAGAAACAATAATTTAACCAGTCAAAGATGGGGAGAAAATGTGAACCTATAATTTATCCACATAATCCAATATAATGTTAAACCACTCCTTGATATCTTAAAAGATATACAAGGGAATAATGACATAGTTATACTTCCTTG
>JARHVA010000068.1:7135000-7160000 GCA_037957365.1 Torreya grandis
CCTGAGGGAATAAAAGAAACTTGGTCCCATAAATCAAAGATAAACCATTGAGGAAAATGAAAAGAACCCAAAATTAAAGAAGGAGCACTGACATCGAGATATTATAACCAATAAAACAAATTACAATAGGCTCTACACATGTTTTGAACTCAGAAGTGTTATAAATATTGTTGACTTCTAATTTTTTATAAAAAATTCATCAGGGGGAAGATTTTTAATTTCCCCATATTACTTCCAGGATTCTTGAGAAGCATTAAAACCCTCTAGGTTGAGGTCAATATTATGGACTCCTTGGACTCCATGTATGAATTATTGGGATTCCAAAATTTGTTACAATTTGATAAAATTTATGTATCCATATTAAACATAATTTATTGGTTCTAAGGTCATAGAACAAACATGAACCAAATAGATTTAGGAAGATTCTAGTCCCTAACAACTCACACAAAGCCTAGCTGAGATCAACATTTTACAAGAATGGATAGTAAGATCAATATTCATAAGCATATCAAAAAATTTCCCAATAATTTTTAGGATCTAGTCCATCCAAAATGTAGGAGGGAGGCCAAAAGTTATAGCCATAGAGGAATCCAATCCAATTTAAAATAAAAGTAAAACTGATTCAAATTACAAGCTAAAATCATGAGAATTTACCTTCCCATCAACCATGGACTTCATTAAGGAATCTCATGTTATCTTCTATGCAACCAAAAGAAAACAACAAATAATGATTAACAAGGGAAACAATTATAACTTACTCAATTCTAATCTACTTCCTCTTGGTCTAATTTTTTATTGCTTCAATGCCATGCCTTGTTCCAACAAACTTCCCAATTAAAGAGTTTCTATATTTTTCTTCAACTTCTTCTAAAATCTTATCAGGGACATACGTAACCAGATTCCTACTTCTAAGAATACTAGATGAGTGTTTTTAGTCACCTCTCATAGGTTCCTTGAAGTAATTAGCGGTGTCCCTCTAAAATTTCCATCCCTTTAGCATTGTTTGAGTATTCAATAAACTAAACCTAACTTTTTGAACTAATGGATAATAAAGTCATAGAAAGTTTGAATTTTTGCTTGTATGGGCTGATTAATAAATGCTCTTCCAACCAAATATTTTCAAAGGGAACTATTATCCAATCATTAAAAACTAAAATAGTTATAAAATAAATACATATAATGCTCCAATAGCTTAAACTAAGAACATTCTTGGGAATTGGAAGTGGGTACATGTTACTTCTCAACTCGAGTTACCAAACAATCACTAATAATTAAACATCACAAAGAAGCCAATCAAGGGTTTTAGTAAAATTAATAGATTTATCAAACTTATCATCCCCAAAAATCCTAACAAAAAAGTTTTGATAAGAATAGATTTCCAAAATTGAGTTTTCCTTCCTCTTATTTTGGCACTAGTTGCCACTTTTTACCTTTCTTTCTTTAGATTTTTTGCCTTTGTCTATTTATCCTCATGAGATTGAGGATTTCCCTTAATAACATCAAATTCATTATTATCATTCTATGGGAGATTGATGTTGCTAAATTAAATCTAATTAAGAGACTTTCCCTGATGAGTGTTAAACCCTTTGGGATTGCCAGTCTTCTTTTTTGGGGAGGGAGTCATGTAAGGATTCCCAAGGGAACCTGGTAATGACATTCCCATCAAATAATATTTTAAATTTAGATTTAGGGAATCAAAGAGGGACCCAACACCCTTGGAAAAAATTATTTTACCTTTCTCTTCTAGGCTAAGAAGCTTTAGAGGTTTGTCTAAAAGTGATTTCAATAATTTCAATCATATTTTAAAGGATTCAAGAGGAAGATTCACTTCTTTATAATTCCTTAAAATCCTTTTATTCCCATATGGACCATCTTGACATCTTTCCAACTTAGGTTCCCAAAATCCTACAGTTGAATTATCCTTAATTATTAGAGGGATAGAAGGATTCCTAGGAGACTCAACATGATTCTCAGCCACCTCCTTCCTTGACTTATTTCTAAGGAGTGGGCATCAGCTTTTGTCATGACTTATTAAATCACATTTTCTATAAATAACCTCACACCTTTCATAAATGATCCTTTGGGTCCATTTCCAATATTTGGAGTTACGATGGATACTTATTAGAACAATTTTATTCATCTGAATGTATACGTTTAGCCTTACTTCGATCAATCTTCATTTGGACTTAGTAATTAGATTAATAGACATTAACTATCTAATGGATCAAGTAATACCAAGAAAAACCTCCTCATCATAGAATTCTAGGGGGAACTTGGCAATGTAATCCACATATAAAGTTCCATAATAGTGTCACTATCAAGATTAAACCAAGGCTTCCATTTCTGGAGGGATAAAAATGATTTTCCAAAATACCCTGAGCCTCCTTCCAATTCTTTTGCATAGTTATCCAATGAGGATAAAGAGACTAAGAAGTAAATTTTAAGCATGCCCCCCTACTTCAATACATCCTATAGACTTCCATTTGATAGCCACCTATTCTCTAAAAGTATCAATTCTTGTATATCCTTAAGAGTGTTCCAATAGAGAGTTATCCAATGAGGCTTTAGTGTTATCCATAATAGCATCTAAGATGTCCAAATTTACTTCATTATCATCTATAATGGGTTTAAGATTCTGACTAGCTATGGAATTTGGATCCCTAATCCCTAAAATAATGTCTACCTAAGAATGTTTGGGCTCCTTATCCTTCACAACTTCTATCTTCTTGAGCCCATCACTATTTGAGATCCCTCTAGTCAAACATAAAATTTTAAAAATCCAAATCCACTATTGGTCATTAGTTATCTAAGAAAATACTATAAGTATCTATATGTGCTTATATAATAATAGTGTGTATACTTATTTTACCGATGTTTTAATTTAAATTATTTTCTATTTTTTAATATATTTTAATTTTAATTTTAATCTATTTTTATATTTATTATGGTAAAAATTTGATTTTATTTTATTTGTATTTATTATTATTTTATATTTGTATTCCATTTTTCTTCTTCTCTCTATATGTAGATTGACTTAACTCTCCTTTATGCTTTAATTTATATCACAAGTACTACTTCGAACCTTGGTGTGTCTTCCTCTTTTTCAAAATTTCCTCCAATATTCTCTTCCCTAAATATGGATCCAGTGATGAGATCCAAAACATCATAAAATAAATTTATTACATATTTGATTCTATAATAAACCTATTTATTTCATATTACTTTCACATGAGTTAGCATTATCTTACAATCAAAAATCTCACACAATATGGAAAAGCTCTAAAAAATAGAATGCAAATCATAATCAATTAATTTCAGCACATCCATGAAGTAATATAAAATTGATAACATAATTTCACCTATACATGTGATAATAACAATGAAAGAATATATATATATATATATATATATATATATATATATATATATATATATATATATATATATATATATATATATATATATATATATATATATATATATATATATATATATATATATATATATAGTCACATGTATAAGTGAGATTATGCTATCAATTTGCTATTACATCATGGATGTGCTGAAAATGCATTGAGTATGATATGTATTCTAATTTTTAGATCTTTATATATATAAATATACAAATTTCACATGGGTTATAATTTTCTAGAAATCGTACATTCCAAACAATCTACAAAATCTCCCAGCAATGGAATACAAACCATAAACAAACCATTCTTAGCACATATCAAGTGATACATAAAACATAATTATTAATAATATCATCAAAGAACCTAGATGGAATTATTATATCATGGATGCTAAGTATGCATGTGCACACACACACACACACACACACACACACACACACACACACACACACACACACACACACACACACACACACACACACACACACACACACACACACACACACACACACACACACACACACACACACACACACACACACACACACACACACATAATATTTATTTCTTTGTGTGTGTGTGTGTGTGTGTGTGTGTGTGTGTGTGTGTGTGTACACACACACACACACACACACACACACACATAATATTTATTTCTTTGTGTGTGTGTGTGTGTGTGTGTGTGTGTGTGTGTGTGTGTGTGTGTGTGTGTGTGTGTGTGTGTGTGTGTGTGTGTGTGTGTGTGTGTGTGTGTGTGTTCATGTGCACATACATGTGTATGTGCATGCATTCTTAGCATATATGATATAATAATTCCTTTTGTGTTTTTTGATGGTGTTTTTAACATTGTGTTTCGTGTATCACTTGGTATGCCCAATTATCTTTCCTATTACTTCATGGATATATCCTAAGAATGGGTTGATTATGGTTTGTATTCCATTAATGGGAGTTTTTCCAAATTTTTTGGGATGTATTATTATTGGAAAATTCTAACCCATGTGAATACACACACACACCATCATCATCATCATCATCAAACCCAAGAGGAATATCATATTCATATACAAGTATATAACATCATCAAACCCAAGAGGAATATCATATTCATATACAAGTATATAACATCAACAAACCTTTTTGGAATATTAATTAAAATAGATAAAGCAAATATATCATTAGTAGAACCATCTGGAACATCAAATCAAAATATCATCAATAAACCTAGCTAGAAATATTAAATCAGGGATATAAAGCATATGCATATTTTTTTGTACGATGTTAAATTTTAACATTGGTTCATCCCACACAACATACCAGCATCAATAATAGATAACATCAAAAATTAAGTTTTATAATATATCTCAACATGACACTCCATGCCTTAGAAGAGTCTTCTAACATCTATTGCACCCAAGAAAAGCATGAAGAGTGAAAAAATAAAATATATGCACTATTATCCAGTATAGGCAAACATGACTTCAAGGAAATTCACTTCACTTATTATACTTCATTCATTGACATGTGTGAAAGATTAAAATTTATTATATATGGCTTATGGCTTCTATTCAGTGAGTTACAATGTATTTTCTTTTTTGTTAACACTGTGCTCACATTCCTATTCTTTGGATGGTTTTTGATGTACTTAAATTATTTGATTCTACCTGAGGAATTATGTCATGTAGATTATTTTTATAAATTATTGATCTAATTGAAGATTAATTATGGGATGTTTTATTAATTCAATGGGTATATAGGGAAAAACCTCCTCTTACACTCACACATAATATGTGTGTGTGCACATGCATTCTTAGCATCCATGATATAAAAATTCCATTTGGGTTTGCTGATGATATTGTTAACATTGTGTTTTATGTATCAATTTTCATGCCCAATGATCCTTCCAACTACTTCATATATGTGTGCTAAAAATGGGTTGCTTATTTTTTGTAGTCCATTAATGGGAGCTTTTATAAATTGTCTTAGATGTATGATTATTGGAAAACTCTTATATATATATATATATATATATCAAATAAAAAATTCAAAGCATATAAATTGTCAACAAACTTGATTCGAATAGAAAACCAAATATGCAAAGCATATATATCATTAGTAGACCCAGTTGGAATATAAAATCAAAAATGCAAAGCATATATATCATCAACAAACCTAGCTATAAATATAAATGATGGAGGTAAAGCATATACATATTTTTTTATGTGAGGTAAAATTTTCACATTGGTTCATCCCTCAAAAAATATTGGCATCAACAATAACTAGTGTCAAAAATTAACTTTTATAAGATATTGCACCATGACACTCAATACCTTGAAAGATTCTTCTAAAATATATTACAACTAATAAAATTATAAAGAGTGAATAAATAAAATACATGCACTATTATCCAATGTAGGTGAACATCAATTCAATTAAATTCACTTCACTTCTTATCCTTCATGCATAAAATCAATACACAAGGAGGAAAATAATGCATCTCAATAAAAAGAATCATATAAAAATAAATTTATGCAAGAAATTAGCCATATATAATCAATTTTAATCCTTCACACATGAAAATAGTACACAAGGAGGAATATAATTCATCTCAATTAAGAGAAATCAAATTAATGTGTACATTTTAGTAAAACATCCATCACACATGGGTAACTAGGACATATTCCATCATTGCTATAAGCAAACATCCATTGCACATCAAAAAAATCATAAATAGAAAAAAATAGTACAAACATCCATGTCACACATGGGAAATTACATAAATTAATCACCATTAAGTAAATATTCATATTTTAGACAAATAATTATCATATATAAAATATTCACATGGGGAAATTACAAAAATCAATTATTTAATGGTGAAATCTGGTACACTAGTGGTTGGATAAAAACAACTTCAAAACCTCTCATTTAGTCACATATTAACATGCATGGTTCAAAATAATATATTTATCAATATAAGAGTAATAATTCTTGGAAAATAAACCATATAATTAATCCTTCATAATTAATCTATGGTTCAATGGATCATCGAGAACTGAATACACAATGAAGAGTAGCTTTCATAACTCAAGTCCAACATACATATACACAATCATGAGTAATTGTTACCCAATAATGGTAACAACAAACATAATCATGGAATCCTATTATATTGAATCAAAAATTTACACATGAAAATCATTGTACAAGGTGGTCCATTGAGTTGTAACATAT
The DNA here is from genome assembly GCA_037957365.1 of Torreya grandis. Taxonomy (NCBI): domain Eukaryota; kingdom Viridiplantae; phylum Streptophyta; class Pinopsida; order Cupressales; family Taxaceae; genus Torreya; species Torreya grandis. The sequence goes on from JARHVA010000068.1 coordinate 7,141,645, forward strand.
ATATCAATCCACAATTATTATGTATATATGCCATTTGCTTTTGATTCTCTTGATACTTCCAATAAACTAAATTTATATAATTAACGTTATCATAAAATTTGAGGTGAACGGTCACAATTAAATTAGATATAATATAAATTGTACATGTGTCTTAAGAGATGTATTTGAGATAATAAAAATAAGGCCAAGAATAGGTAGATCTTGTTGACGTTAATGCAATACATTAAAGGGAAAGATATTTAGAAAATATATTTATAGAGAAAAAAATATTTAGAATACTAAGTTGATGAGGATAAAATAAAATTATTATTTTAATTTGAAATGACAACTATGAAATGGACTTGTGCACTTTTTAGTATTACTCGAGATTATTTCAATACTTAAACATGTATATTTAGCTTGAAAAAGAAGCATTACTAAACAACAATGACAATGATTTCCAATTCCTTAATAAATGGAAAATAATTATTTTTTTCTGCTAAGACTACCATATTACATTAGATCATTCAATGAATTAAGCATAACATAGTGAACTTTGTAATTTAACTCTTCCACCAAGAAAAATAAAACTAACATTATTTTAAGATTTTCCTTAAATATATTAAAACTAAAATAGGAGCCAAAACACATGCACCCTAACACCATAAGTTTTCTTTCTCATTTTATGATCTTAGCTTGATTAGAAAAAGATACCATTTGAGGATTTGTTTTGGTTTTACTAGGTGAACATGACTTCTAAGAAATCCACTTCACTTCTTATCCATCATGCATGAAATTAGTACACAAGGACAAAAATAATGCATCCTAACAAAAAGAATCATATGAATATAAATTTATACAAGAAATTATCCATATATAATCAATTTTTAATCATTCACACATGAAAACAATACAAAAGGAGGAATATAATGCATCTCAATTAAGATAAATTGAATTAATGTGTACATTTTATCAAAAAATCCATCACACATGGGTAATTAGGAAATAGTCCATCACTGCTATAGGAAAACATCTGTCACACACCATAAATTACATAAATAGAACAACATAGAGAAGACATTCATTTTACACATGGGAAATGACATAAATTAATCACCATTAAGAAAATTTTCATCTTTTCAATAAATAAATATCATAGAGAAAATATCCACATGGGGAAATTACAAAAATCAATTATTTAATGGTGCAATATAGGACATAGAGTGGTTGGATCAACAAAACACACTTCACAACCTCTTATTTAGCCACATATTAGCATGCATCATTTCAAAATAATAGATTTATCAAAATTAAAGTGTAATAATTATTTTCAAAATCAACCATATAATTCATCATGCATGATGAATTGATGGTCCAATAGATCATCAAGATCTAAATACACAATTAAGAGTAGTTGTCATACACTTGAGAGCAACATGCATATGCATAACTAAGAGAAATTACTACCCAATAATCATAAAAGCATACATAATTGTCAAATCTTATTATATTGAAACATGTAAATAACAAATGTACACATGAAAATCATCATATAAGGTGGTTGATTGAGTTGTGACATATATATCAATCCACAATTATTATGTATATATACCATTAGATTTTGATTATCTTGATATTTCATAGAAATTAGATTTTTATAATTAAATTTATCATAAAATTTGAGGTTGGGGTGATAATTAAATTAAATATAATATGAATTTTACATGCATTTCAAGAGTTGTATTTGAGATAACAAAAATAAGGCCAAGAATCAGTGGGTCTTGTTGATGCTAATGCAATGTGTTATGTTATAAAATATATTTGTAGATAAAAAAAGATGTAGACTAAGAAATTGATGAGGATTAAATAAAATTAGTTTTTTTAATTTGTAATGACAAATGTGAGATGGAATTTTGTGCATTTTGAGTATTACTATGGATTATTTCAATACTTAAAAATGTATATTTCCCTTGAAAAATAAATAATATTAAATAATAGTCACAATAATTCTAATTTCTTAATAAGTGGAAAATAATTCTTTTTGCTCTTAAGAATACCATATTATATTACTGAATCTAATGAATTCAACACAACATAGTAAACTTAAGAATTTAACTCTTCCACCAAGAAAAATAAAACTAACATTGTTTTAATATTTTCCTTAAATATATTGAAACTAAAATAGGAGCCAAAATACATGCATGCTAACACCATAATTTTTTTTACTCATTCTATGATCTTAGCTTGATTATAAAAAGATACCATATGAGTAGATGTTTTGGTGTCATGTTCCACCTAGCTACCATCATGATGAGTATGAATTATCAATAAGGAAGAAATGAGGAATCAATTGACTACTATGTTGAAATCTTACTAAGCTAGCCATTTAATTTCACCCCAATACTTTGTTTCCAAATTAATACCAAATTTTTATTTTTAACCATTATTTTTATTCAACTATAACCAATGAGCTAAATGAGGAAAGGTCATATACAAAATATATTCAATAAAAAATAGTAGGATCAAAGTGAAAATAAAAATGAGAAATATAAAATAAAAAAATTAAATGTTAATCAAATCCTTCAAAATAGTTATATTCCCAATGGCATAAATGCACAATAGAACATTCAAAGGCTTTAAAATTTTCATATGGAATGGGATCCCAAAACCATAATTTCTTGAGATAAAATTAGAGTTAAATGTGATTTTAGCACATTTTTAATATGAAATAAATTTTTTTAGAGTGGAGACAAAATCCCCTAATAGAGTAAATGCAACTATGACATTGGTCCTATGACTTTATTGACCTCTCCCAACACCCTGAAATACACATCTATAATATATAGTAATGTAGTCATGGTTTTAATGGACATAAATGTTCTTTCATATGTAAATTTGTATTATTCTCCTTCATCTAACCCACAAAAAGAAATCATAGAGGATGGAAAACATGTTATAAAGATAATTACAATGTAAAAATAAGATAGAAACTAGGTGCTAACCTGAAATCTAAATAATCACAAAGGAACATTTTTCATTAACATAAAATCCATAGATTGTATAAATAAGCTACATCCTAACACAAATATATAAAAAGAATAAATTTTAAACATCCAGCATAAGGGGAATTTTTACTAATAGAATGAGATGTTCTAATCATAAATAAATCCAAACTATTCAATCAAAAGGGGGAAATGGTTTCACAAAAGTAATTAAGATTACCTTATATATGTTGTGATACTCCAATAACTACTTATCTATATTATGAATTTTATCTCAAATTATTTTTTTCCTTATTTTTCAAAATATTCCTCATAGCCAAATATAACAGCATTTTTTTTATTTAATATTATAATTCATTATTAATTTCATAGTCCTTTCTTTCACCAAAGATATACCATCACTTTTAAGGCAATGTGTCTTACTTCTTCTAACAATTTAATTTTCACAAATTGTTACTTAGAATTTTTTGTTGATGTTCACTCAAACCTATCCATTAACAGAAGGAAGGATTTTCATCATTAACTCTCAACCATCCATAAATTTGGGTGTCCTTAATATATATTAATAAATATTTTTTCCTCATAGTGACCATTTTTTCATTAGTTGACAATATCCATGTCTCATTCACATGTGGAAAAATTGATATCCTTTCTAGCCATGCTTATAGATATGATTTTTTCACTTAATCTAAGTGATTAGTATGCAACATGATCCCTAGTGATTGTGTAGTGTGGTATGTTTTTAAATTCACTACCATACTAAAATTGTTTCCCCAACTCTACTAAGTTGACTCAAATTCCACAACAATTACAATATGTAGATCCTTGCCAACTCATCTGTTCATCAATATTGTTTTTAAAAATTTCCATACCATATACAAATTAAAAGTTTACATCAAGGTAAATATATGCTATGATAATGTCAACTCCCTTATCTTACTGATAAAAAAATATTAATAGAGAAAACCATAGTCCATCAATAAAACCATGATTTTTTATATTAATTAAATGTCATGTCATCATTCTATGTAAATGATAATCTAATGTCACATAAGAAATAAAGTGTACATAAATAAATGATCTCATAATTATACATATAAATAAATATTTACTCACATATGTTAAATAATAGAGTTCCTAAATAAGTTTTTATCATCTGATATACAAAAATACATAAGTCCATAACATAACAATAACTTTAAGGAGAATTCCCATGTTAGAAAAAATAAGAGTCTCATGATGGGTCATTACATAGTCCCATTAAAAATATTCATTCCAGAAGTTTCACACAAAATTATGAGGATAAATATGTTTTATCCTAGAAGTGTCTCCATACCTTGTAGATGTTGAGATATATTGTCATGTTTGACCTTTACTAGATCCATTGAAGATGAAGTGATTATTAGGAAATAATACTCACATGTTGAACCTTGAGATAATCCTCATATATTTATAAATATAATTAATCTATAACATTAAATAGGTCAAGATTATTTACACATGGAAAATATCATGCATCTTATACATGTTGGATGGCAAGGTAAGCTTGCAAATAACTTGGATAAATTATTCAAGAATATAAAATGATCTTATAATCCATAGTCAAAACACATATTTTCATCAAATATTACATGGATTAACATTAATGAATTCCAAATCCTAAACATCAAAAATTATATTAATCGATCTATGCCTCGTTGATCTATCCATGCCTCGTTGACACATTTCTTAATCTGCACAACCTTTTATTTGATTTATTTCACCATATCAAGAATGATAAATATTTTTTGTTCAAGCCTATTCCAAATTAAAAGTGATTTGAAGTTTCACCCATAAAAAGTTTCATAAGGGACCATGTGAATGAAATTGTGTTAATAATTGTTATATATAGATTATACTAAGGTAGATAATTAACCCAGTGATTATGTCGATCCATGAAATGTGTTTGAAATATGTCATATTGGACATAATTTAACCTTTTTTATTATCCATCCATATAGTTAATTTAATCTATATTTAAATTGAAATTTGAACCAAAATTTGAACAAAACATTGTCCAACATTAGGATGTGAACAAAGAATCCATAAATAAAATTATTTTATGTGGTACAACATATGGCTATAAAATATTATCTACATAAAATTGGGTAATGTATTATAACTCATAGGTGTTATTGGCCAATATAAAAATGTGTGACCTTGGTTTAAATATCTAGAAATACCAAGATGAAATTAAGTCTATGTTGAGCTAGTGGAAACCCAATAATGAAATACGTGCATATGAAAAAATATATACCAATGTGAAACACTAGTAACATCGATAGTGTCATCAAAATGTCCTTGAGTTTATAAAATAAAACCTCGCATTACATATTCCATATAAATATCCTTCCCTTTGGATTGTTATGATTGGGGTTAAAAGTCATGAGTAATGTTCCATGAGTCTGTAGTAATATCTAGTGAATCCCATAAAGATGTGCATTTTAGTAACATTATTTTTTATTTTGTTCAATACATTATCACACTAATATTGATTGGACTAACTCATATGCCACTAAAATAAATGTTGTGACTTAAGTATTACATTTACTATTTTAATAATGCATATTTAGGTAATTTTCCATAGAGTTGGTTTTCCATTAAACACTACAAAACCTATTCCAAATATACCTCATGTTGTTCCTTAGTCCAAAAAGATAATAGATTATTATAAATAAAATAAGCACAAATATATCTTGATATTTTTGAAACACATTTCTCATGATACCTAAAACACATTTGATGAATTTGTGAGACTAAAGGACAATACACAAAACTAATAATGATAATATAGAATGCAAAAATATGTATTTGATATGTCACCCTCTTTGATTTGTAACAAGTGTATGCATACCTAAAATATATTTTGGTTAAAACTCATGATTATCTCATCTTATTGAAAAAATCAATCATCTTTAGTAATGGGTAACTATATTTAATTATCCCCTTATTCAATTATGTATGCTCAATGCATATCCTTAGCGATGAATCTTTATTTTTCATAAATATTACTAGTGGGCCGTATGGATGCATGTTTCACTTCACTAATCCCTTGTCAATTAGGTATTGCATCTATAATCATAATTCACACAAATGAAGGGAATTCATCTTATATGGATCTTTTTAAATAGGTCTATTATGGGCATTAATTTAATGTAGAAATTGGTCTCTCTTTTTGGTAGAAATACAAATCGATATAAATTGCTTAAATTTTTTTAAGGATGAGATTCAAAATTTTAATAAAAAATACAATTTTAATATAAAATTCATAATATATGTGTACAATCCAAAAATAACATGCATATCCACCATTATAATTTCTTAATATTTATTTTTAAAATGATTTTTAAAAAATAACTTTATATTAAAATTGTGAAGTTGGGAGGCATAATAAAATTCAATATAATATAAATTATACATGTTTTTTTTAGAGTTGTATTTAAGATCAAAAAATTAAATTGAAGTGCTTATCTCATCTTATTGAAAAAATAATTGGTCATTGATAATATGTATCTATGTTTAATTATCCCCTTATTCAACTATGTATACTCAAAGCATATTCTCAGTGATGAATGTTTTTTTTCATAAATATTACTTGTGGGACCCATGGATACATGTTTGGATTCACTAATCCCTTATCAATTAGGTATTGCATCTATGCTCATAATTCACACAACTGAATGGAATTCATCCTATATGGAGATTTTGAAATAGGTCCATTATGGGCATTAATTCAATGGAGAAATTGGTCTCTATTTTTGGTGGAAATATAAATCGATACAATTTTTTTATTTTTTTAAGGATGAGATTCAAAATTTTAATAAAATATATAATTTTAATATAATAATTTATAATATCACTTATTTATGTACAATCCATAAATAATATGCATATCCACCATTAGAATTTCTTAATATTTATTTTTAAAATGATTTTAAAAAAATAACTTTATAATAAAATTGTGAAGTTGGGGGCCATAATAAAATTCAATATAATATAACTTATACATGTTTTTTTGAGAGTTGTATTTAAGATTTTAAAAAATAAGGCCAAGAATTAGTGGATATAGTTTAGAGGAGAATAAAGATGTAGACTGAGAAGATTGAATAAATTTGTTTTTTAATATGTTTACAAATATAGTTAAATGTACTTATACAATGAGTGTATTTGTACCATTATTTTGGATTATTTCAATACTTAAAAAGGCATATTACCTTTGAAAGTGAAATAAGACTAAACAACAATGACAATGATTTTGAATGCTTTAATAATTGAATAATTTATATTATTTACTGACCACAAGGGCTTCAAGTGTGTGAAGACTCAAAATAAGTCAAATAATATACATGAAAAGTGGGTGTACTTATTGCAAGGATATACTTTATTTTTGAAACATAAATCAAGAAAATAGAATCATGTAGCTAATTATTTAAGTAGGTGAGTGTCATTGTTAACTACTATGATGAGTTGAATAGTTGGGTTTAAAGTTATTAAGGAGTTATATGAAACTAATCTAGATTTTCGGAAGATTGTTGAACAAAGCAAGTATTCATTAGAAAATGAGGTAAATACTATTCATTATGATTATCCTATACATGATGGTTATGTATTCATTGGAAAATAATTATATATTATCATTGGGTCTATGAGAGACAATATTATAAGATAATTGCATGGTGGTGGTTTAGGTGGACACTTCTTAAGAATAATAAAATATATTTTATGGAGGAGAAGTATTTTATTATGGATTATGTATTAGGGTTGACAACCACACAAAGAGATAATGATCCATTTTTTTTAGTTATGGACAAGTTTTCTAAGATGGTTCATCTTATTGCATGTAAGAAAATCAATGATGTCACTAGAATATGAGATCTATTTTTTAGAGATGTTGTGAGATTTTAATGTGTTCAAAAAACCATTACTTCATATAGAGATACAAAATTTATAAATCATTTTTGGAGGAAGCTATGGAAAAGGATATGAATTAAACTATAATTTATTAGTGCATACTACCCAAAAACATATGAAAAACTATAAGTAGTAAAAAAGAGCTTGAAAAAATTGTTGAGATGCATAGTTGGAGAGAAGCCCAAGCAATGGGACTTGGGTTTACCATAAGTTAAGTTTGCATATAATAGTTTAGTGAATATATCAGTATGGAAATCAACATTTTGCATTGTTTATAGAGTAAATTCTAAGGGTGTTTTACATTTAATTTAGTCATTAATTATAGAATGGGTTAGTTTTGATACATAAACATTTTTAACGTACATAAAATAGTTGTAAGTAGAAGTAAGCATAAAGTTATAGGGAAGCAATGAAAAATATAAGGTAGAAAAAGTTATAACAAAAAGGACAAAATTATTTGAATAATGATATTTGGTGATGGTATATTTTATAAAATAAACATTTCTTAAAGGAAAATGCAACATGTTGAAGAAGATTGGTATGTATAGAATTGGGAATAAAATAGATGAAAATGTTTATGAAGTGAATTTACCATAGAATTTTCATATTTATATATTATTAAATGTTTCATATTTATATGCATTTAATATATAATATTGTAAAGGGTAAGAAAGTTAATAATTGGATTGTAAACAATGGGTACCAAGGAAGAATAAATAAAAGATAACATAGGTTCTGGATAATAAGATAGTGAACACAAGACAAGGCAACTATAACATGTATTTGGTATAGTATAAAGGACTAAAATGGGAGAAAACACTTGGGTTTAAGAATGGGAGTTGAATAATATTTAAAATAATAAATGGTAGGAGTATTAATAGGTTAACTCATAAGATGAGAGTTATTTTCAACTAGAGGAGGATAATGTGGACACCTATCTTGTGGAGGCCATAACTTTTGATTAAGGAACCCATTCGCACTCCTTTTTTTGAAAATAAAGATCTTGGATAGGATAATGCATCCAAAACCTATCTTTTACTCTTATAATTAATTAGTATATTAAATTAAAATCTAATTTAATGTAAATTTAAAATCTAATATAGGAGGATAAATAAGATACCTTACTATAAAAATATAGTGATATATAAAATTTACAGAAGTTGTAAATTACTAAAAAATTAAATATGGTTAGGGTTAGAGATGTTGCACAGAATGTGAATGCAGTGATTTAATATTCATTATCAATGAAAATATATACTAATCCATTTACCAAAATATGGTAATAACCTATCAAGAATGGTGGTAACTACATTCTAAAATTGTGATACTGGTGCAACTGAAATGGTTACACCAAACAATCTAGAAAATAATATAAAACAACTTGTATGATATATCTTATTATGCTAATGTTCCCCCTTATTAAATTATTTTTACAAACATCATATTATTTATAGTGGAACCCTCTTATTTCAAATATGATAAAAAAAATTTACACTCTCCGTATAACCTGCTCACTTTTTAAGGTGGCATGCTATCTTTATGGCTTCATGGTCTTAGTGGCACCTTGGTTTTTCCTTATAGGATTACCAAAAACCTGGAATTGACATGATTACATCTCTCTATTTTATACACTTTGATAGTTTCTCAGATTTCCACAAATCCTTTTCTGAGAACCAATCACTATATTAGTGCTTTTTCTTCCCAAAATGTTCTTCAATAGGAGGTACCAAATTGGAAAATAATGATCAGTAATTTTATTGAAAACTACACTACATAATAAAAATACACCGTGCATAACATAAAATAAACACACTAAAAATGTCACCATATAAATGATGTAACCCCATCATAGGCAACTCACGAGAGGATGTCAATTGTCCTACAGCCTCCATGTATCCTCCAACCTCCAGTAAGGTGCTATTACATGTTTCACAACAAGAGATGTGAAGTGAAGGTGACCTCATCAACTAACTCTTCACTTTCATCAGTATCTGGTGGATCCTCTACTTGAGAAACATTAGCTTTACTGTGCTTGAATTTCCCTTTGAGAACATATTTTTATCAAACAAAATAGTCCCATGCTGTATGACCTTACTTCTTGCAGTAGTGGCATTTATCTTTATTTTGTCAATATTGGAATTTTTATTTCAAGAATAAAGTGCATTCTCATGTTGAAAAATATCTTCATCTTATAAAATTATCTTTTTGTCTTCTTCCAAGAGTGTTACAATCATATCATCGAGATATTGTGATGGTATTTGGCTAAGACTAAATATAATATTGCTATATTTTTATGGTATACTATTCAATAGAATAGCTTTTGCATCATGATCTTCGACATTATTTTTTACCTTAGAAAACTGCCCAATAAGAGATATAAAAAAAATTATATGGTTGGACATATTAATTACATCATCCATTTTGAATCTATATAACTACAATTTTAGTGAAAATTAGGCATTTACCACTTTTGCACCAAACAAGGTGTTGAGCGTATTCCAAATTTCCTTGGATGATTTTTCTAAATCTACATGATGTAACTCAAAATCTAAAATCACAAATCCAATAATATATTTTTCTTTATTATCTCTTGTTTTCCACTCAAATAATTTACTTACATCAGTGGGTTGTTTCTCATCTCCATTTATGATACCCCACAAATTTTTATGCATCAATTGCATTTGTATTTTAACCTTCTACGTATGAAAGTTTAAACCAAAATATTTCTCTATGAGAATTTGAATTTCCATCTTGAAACAAATAGATGTATATCAATCTAATAAAATAAAATGATAAAAGTACCAGGATCAAAATGATGTGGAATGATGTAGCCTCCCAACATGTGTTAATTAATAGAATTAACAAAAGAAAAATGGTCTTCAAAATCTCCTTACTATGTTAATGGTATTCATGATGGTAGTGATCTTTAGAAAAAAAACACCTTGGCTACATTATTTTATACATATCACCAAATGCTTGGTCATCTTTATCTACCATGATACTACACTGCTATGATGCTGCACAGTTCACAAGTCTTCTAGGTTTGTATTGCATAGTCTTTTAGGTATTTACATCTTCAAGATTCAAGTAGTATAATAATTCCATGTTTTTTTCTATTTATAGCTGCATTTTCTTCCTATAAATCTTTTTTCTATAAATTGATTGCTTTTCCCTTGCATCTCTTTTCTATGAATCGAGATGTAATCAAACTTTGGGCTTTATTGGTCGTATTGTCTACACTTCAGGATTTCTTAACTGTAGATCATGATTTTATAAATTATTGAATGGAATAAGACTGTAGTATTATTTGCATACAACAAAATCTTGCAAAGCATAAAATTACACAAAACTGATGCAATCTTTTATCAATACAACAAAGATGCAGATTATGCTAACTCCAAGTTTATATAGACAAACCACTTTATCATTAATTAAGCTGAATGTAAATGGTGTAATTGATAAACTACGTAGTACTAAATTCTCTCTTCATTCATAGGGGTGATAATATATATGAGATCCCCTTAAAAATATCTTACATATCCATCATGGGAATAATCTGACACTGCATTGATACCAGAATGTTACACGTAATGAGAATGTAGTGATTTAATATTCATTATCAATGAAAATATATAAAAATACACTTACCAAAATGTGGTAACAACTTATTGGGAATGGTGGTAACAACATTCTAAAATTGTGACACTGGCGTAATTGAAATGGTTACACCAAACAGTCTAGAAATAATGTAAAATAACATGTACGCTATCTCTGATTATGCTAACAAGAGAGATGTCATTCAAAATTGGTTTATCTCAAACTTTTTTTTCCATTCACTGAGTATGACTATTTGAAACTATTAATTAAAAAATATAAAAAAACTTTAGTTAAAAATAATGACTTGTTGTATCCTATGACAAGTGAAAAGTAGCTAGAAAGGCTTGTAGTGCATCATTATTTTATTATGCATATTTTTATATGTAAAGTCTGCATTAAATATATAATTATGGGTTTATTTGCATCTATCTATATATTTCCTTATTTTTGGTAGAGCCTTGGATATATGGATCACCTACATAATAAAAACCCCAGCCTACAAAAGTACATAACATAAGAACAAATGAAAAAGGGGGAAGAATGGGAAAGTGGAGTAAAACCAAGCTATATTCATAAAACCCATTATTGATTGAGTGTTTCCTGCATAGTCCAAGTGGCCTTCGAGCCAATGTAGTTCTCCCTTTGGCCAAGATCATATGAATTCAACTAGAAAGTTTTATTAGAATGATTGACAAATGATGTCCTCAACCTAAAAAAAAAATAATATTAACTTGGCCAATGATTGTAGTAATGTAGTAAAATTTTAGTAGGGCTCTTTACTAAATTGATAATTAATTTTGAAATTTCCTTTATAAGAGAGTACTAGATGGATTAGTTGTTGGATTAAAATGAGACTCTTGATGTGCCTTTATAGAATAATATTTCAATTATATATAATAACTAACCTATTTTTGTGTGCAATAAATACATTAGGAATCATGTAATTATGAAAAACTATCCTTTGGAGCATGAGATAAAAGTCTGCACTAGTGGGCAAGTAAACAATGCACCCCATTTTGCTTAGTGTGAACTTGTCTAAAATGGATAGAGGCCTCTAAGACTAAATTAAGTATGGAGTATATATTGATAAAGGATGAATAGGAATAAATTATGGAAGTTTAGAAGATATTCTCAATAATTTCAATAAGTTGATGGCCTTCATATAGATAAATGATTATGCTAATGGCAAGTTAGCAAAGCAAGGCAAAGATGTCAAGGATAAGCATTGTCAAGAATTTATTGAATAAATTTAAGTTTTTACACCTGCCTTGTATATTTAGGCTACATTTCCATATAATTTGAATGCAATAAGTGACCATCTAAGGGTCTAAATTGCATTCTAGTATTTTACAAAAAAAATAGAATTTTAAAATTAGACATATTTATAACTGAAAATAAAATTGACCTAAAATTCATCCATTATCATGAATTTGATGTGTATATAATAAGTGGATACTTTTAGGCCCATCTAAACTTTCATGTAAAAGTTTCTAAAAATTGAACCATCTAAAACTAATAGGGCCATTTAAGTCTAGGTATTTTTTTAATTTATATAGATTTTTTTAATTTTTCTTGTCAACTCCAATTTCAAATTAAGTTTTATTTAAGTAATTGTATGTTATGATTTGAATTCAATCATGTATAATCAATAAATATTAATAGTACTCAATAAATTTTGAGAAAATCAGGTCTATTGAAAATTTACTTTTCTTGTTTCTAATTTCATCACCACATGAGCCATGAACCCTTTGATTCAATTTTTTCTTAGGTACCACATGAGACAAGAGCCATTCAAATTAAAAAAATTATGTCCACCACATAATTTACGATCCATTATGAGAAATAATATAAAAAAATTTATGAGATATATTATCATCTCAAATCCATGACATTAGTGCTCAAAATAACACATGAAAAAGTTTGTGGGCCTTGTACCTTAAGTAAATAATTTTTAGGTTTAAAAAACATTAATTAAAGGTGTTCAAGTAAAATATATTTAAACTAAATTTTTGTATAGATGCCACACAAATTAAAAATATTTCAACTAAATGCTTTTGGAGCCACCACACAAGACAACATCCATTCGATTACAAATTTTTGAAGGGACCACATAATGCAAGATCCATCATATGAAAGAATATCTACATTGTTAGGATATCTACCATTATCTCAAACACATAACGTTAATTATAAAAATAACACATGGAAAATTTTGTCCATCTTGTACCTTAAGGCAACAAGTTGTAGGCTCAAATAACATTAAGCCTAGGTGGTCCAATAGAGTATCTTTAGTTTCAATTTTTTTGGAGACACCACATGATCCAAGAACCTTTAAATTTAATTTTTTTAGAGGTAAAAGCAACTAGTAAATAGTGGGTTCAATTAACACTGAGTCTACGTGGTCCACTATCATGAAAATCAACTTCACTTCATCCTTTTTATTTAGAAAATAGGGTGTTATTTTTATTCCAAACATCTAAGCGTAATAAAATTATATGAAATTCATGTGTAAATTATAGGTTATAATCAAAGGTTTATTATAACTTGGTTTAAAATGTGGAAATTGAGGGTCTGAATCCAAGGCTTTAAGTAACCTATCATGAATTCTAGGTTGCAGTACACTTTGTTTGTCTATATAAATTGTATACAAATAATGTAAATGCATGCATTATGTTTTAAGTATTGTTTGAGAACTTAGTTACTAAAATGAAATTTTATAAGGTCTCTAATCCTAGTTGTTCTATTGGATTATCCAAATTATTATTCATCATGATAATATATGTCTCTTTTCCGATGATATAATGTGAAATAATCAAAGGGCACATGAAAAAAAGAATGATTCCATATCACATATGATATAAATTAAATGATCCAACCACAACTAATACTTAACCATGAGCCTAAGCCTAGGTGATGTTAGGTGGGGCCTCACATATGCATTGATGTCCAATAAAATGTTTTTGTCACTAGCATCATAAATTTTAAATAAATTACATGCAATCTAAAGGAAAATATTGTTAAAATACATTGTTGACTAATTTTAATATTTATGCAGTCATTAGATAATAAATATTTATATGTATTTTTCACATATTTTCCAATATCTAAAATCCATGAAAATAATGTTAAAAAAATCACACATGAAAACTTTTTTGGGCAATGTACTTTAAAGAAACAAGTTGTAAGGTCAAATAGCATTAAGCCCGAGTGGTCTTGTGGAGTAGCTTTAGAATCAATTTTTGTAGAGGCACCACATGAGCCAAGGACCTTCCAATACAATTTTTTTTTGAGGCACCACATGAGCCAAGAGCTATTCCATTTTATTTTTATGGAGGATCTACATAAGTCAATAGATCTAATGTGTAATAATAATTACATTAATATGAAATGCATTACTAACTATAATCCATGACATTAGTGATCAAAAGAACACTTGTGAAAAATTTTGTGGGCCTCTAGGAATTCTAATGAATTATATTTAGATTCATTTTTGCAGAGGCACCACATGAGCTAAGAATATTTAAATTCAATTATTTTTTTGGTACCACACATGCCATGAGCTGATCCATTAATTTTTTGTGAAGGGACCACATAAGCCAAGAGCCCTTATGTTAAAGAATATTTACATTGTTAGGACATTTACCATTATCTCAAATCTATTATATTAGTTTTAAAGATAACACGTTAAGAATTTTGTGAGCCTTATATCTTAAATAAACAACATATTGTAGATTCAAATAACACTAATCCCATAGGTGGTCTAGTAGAATAGACTTATATTCAATTTTCATAAGGATAACTAGGTTTTATATTATTTTATGACATTTTCCAAGCATTTGTCCAAAAAAAATGAATTGAAAGGTTCTTGGCTCATGGTGGGCTTCATCAAAAGCCAATATTATCAATGATACTCTCAATGGATACCTAGGATCCCTACCTGACATCTTAGTGCTCAACATTCTAATTCTCTATTGGAGATTGGAGATGAGAAAGTTTCCCTGGGAAAATATAAAGCTGCCATTTTATATTAAGTATGTGATATTCATTTTTGTTTGTTAGCAACCAGTTGAGTAGACATCATTAGTGTGTTACTGTATGAGGAGATAAATAAAATAATAAATTTAGGATATTTATCTTTTTATAATTATCAATGCATAGATCACTGAGTATTTATGCCAAGATAAAGAGATCAAGCTTACACATTATGTTGGAGCTGATAGAGGATCTCACCATTTGAGGGTAACATAGATTTGAGTGGTGGAGGAAAAATATGTAATAGTGTGTAGGTCAAAGACTAATTAGGTCATAAGTGTAAAAAATTTGGTCTTATGAATCCATTATCTTTTATGACAACTATGAAATGGTTTGAGCCCTGCCATAAAGCATAATATATTTATTAAAATTGGCACAAGTTTGAAGTCTACAAGGTATTGTAATATAAATTATACATATTAAATAATGAACAATTTTTTGGAAATATTTTCTTCTTGGAGTGGTAATGACTTGTAGTAAAGGGAAGTAATGAAAGATACTGGTTGCATCTAAATATATTCATTATGGCTGCCATGTCAGGAGCTTTTGACAGTTGTTAAAATGAAAAATTAACTCATTAACATGAACTAATTTTTTTTGGATATAGGCTTATGATATTATAAAGATATAAGTGGCGTTATCACCTTGATATTATGTAAAAATAGTGTTCAGCCCCATAGTTGGTGATTCAATGTTATATTTGTAAAAATTGTATATGTTTAGAGTTAACTAGTCATGTTATGTGGAGGCATACATACAGATTGAGATAAGAGATTTAAAATAATTCCTTTCATATCAGTTAATGATGTTTTCTTACTCTTGACTAAAGGATAAAAGATGGAAAAGGTAAAATTAAGTAAAAGTAATTTTACATTTTTAAAATGTAAATGTATTTTGAGGTTGTAATAGATAGTTAGAGTAGAAGATGCCAAGGAGAGAAACCCAAAGAGGGGCTATGCAGGATGAAAGAAGAAGAGAAGTAGGAAAGCAAGGGGCATAAGATAAAAGAGGAAATGAGTAGAGAAAGTGAAGAAACTAGGTAGAGTATTAGGAAGCCATCCAGTTCGTGTAAGATGAGTTTAAGGAATATGCATTGATTTCCATGCAAGATGGTCCAAAGTTACAGAAAGGACCACCAAAGTAGCCAAAATAATAGAAATTTGAGAAGGAAAAATAGTGGTGCCATATTCTCCACACCAATATGCATGACATTGATCACTATTGGTATAATTCCTTGACTAAAGACATATCTAGTCGAGAGGGCACATCTAGTAGAGATAATTCATAGAAATCAAAAAGACATCCTCGATGATAGAAGCAAATAGGACATAAAGTAGCAAAAAATTAACTATAACATGATGGTGCATTTGGAGAGTAAGTAATAGAAGAATAATATTGTGATGCATATAATAATGTATTTCTTGTCTCCCAAACCTCATCACCAATGAGTAATATTTGGTTGATTACCTTAAGTACTAGTAAGTATATGACAGGATGCAAAGATATGTTTGATTAATTGAATAATCAACCCACTAGAGATCAGGTTTGGATCATAGATGATAAGGAGTATTCTATATAAATAATTAGGATTATCACCATTCCTCTTGAGATGTGAAGTTGTACTCTCACAAAGGTTTTGTATATTTCTAAATTGACAACAAATCTTTTGTCTATAAGTCAGCTCTTGAATCATAAGGTTAAGGTGGTGTTCCTGATTAAGAATGGCACCAAATATTGTCTCCTTTCACAATAAGGTAAGTTAATTTCTAAATATTTTCTAAAGTATCATTTATTTTCACTAGATGTAGTTTCATCCAATATAGCTACTCTCTTTACCTATACATTATAATCTATTTCCCTCTAGTATTATTGATATGGGCACATTTATGATGACTCCTTATATCATCTCAATTCAAAGGTAATAGTATGTGGTATTCCTCATCTTTTCTATTCTTTGCCTATATCCCCTAGATGCCATATGGTAAAACAACATAGATTTTCATTCAAGCTGAGTCCCTCTCATGCTAAGGATCATCTTGATGTGGTACATATTGATTTGTGTAGACCCTTGCCTAATTATTTTCAAGGATTAAAGTACTTCCAATATTTCATTGATGATTTCTCTCGCAATGCTTGGGTTTTATTTCTCAAGAATAAGAGTGAAGCAATTTGCTCATTTTAAGGTCTTCTACCAACTTGTTGTGACCCAGTTAGGGATGCCTCTTTCTAGCCTCCACTCAGATCAAGGGTGTATTTCAAATCAAAGGAGTTTTTGGCATTCTTTAAGTAACACACTATCAAATAACACTTTAATGATCCCTATACACCCCAATAAAATTGAATTATAGAGTGACACATTCATTAAATCATAGAGATGGCTCATTTCATGATTTCCACATCAAAGTTAGAGGCACCTTCTTGGGAAAATGTAGTCCAGATAACCATTTATCTTATAAATAGGGCACATATAAACATATTTAAATACAAGACACCATAATAGGTATGGAGTGGTTATAAAACTTTGATCTCCCATATAAGAGTGTTTGGTTGTACATCATATATGCATGTCCCTACTAAAAAGACAAAGAAGATTTAACTGAAGACACTATAGTACATACTATTGGGGTAAAATACTACCTCAAAATCATATCACCTCATATATCTTGAGGCATAAAATATTTATTATTTATGAAAGTTGAGACATGGTTTTTGATGAGTCATCATTTGACTCATTAACATACAAAGAGGATTAAAATCCAACCATCTCTCATAAGTTGATTTCATAGTCAGATGATG